>CM063175.1:42113690-42406190 GCA_031835075.1 Saguinus oedipus | reverse complement strand
AGAACATTTGCAAATAAACCATCACACCCAGGCATTAAAAGACCCCCTAAATAAGCATCCTCGGGAAGGTAGTGACATGGGAGTTTGTTTATACCCTTTCTGTTTGACACTTGTTCCATCAAAGGGAGGCTGTGCTCAGCGCCGTGGAGAGGCTATGCAGGTGGCATTTAAAATGCAAAGATCTGCTGATTTTTCATAGGGAATTATACAAATGGAACCGCTCTTCCATTTTATGATTGAATTAGGTAATGTATTGATGGTGCAGAAAGAACCAAGGTTATGTCCTTGTTTTCCATGATTTATGGACTTGGAGCATTTCACAGCTCCTGGTTCTGGACACAGCCATGTGACATGACTGAGTTTCTGGTGCCGAGAAGGCTGGCTGTCACATGGATGCTGGATGCCGGGCAGATCAGAGAAGCTTCGAGGTCAATACTGCATCCTCCAGAGAAGCGCTGCTTCGAGAAGAAACTCCAGCAGCACGAGGGTGGCTTTGCTGTTGGGTCTTCTATCCCTCCGGCCACAATGACTTATGACAAAAGTCAGAAGACAGTGGCTCGGGATCAGGTCTGACTCCATTCTCTGAGGCTGCCAGTGGGCCTGGCTTCCGAGGGAAAGAGATCTATTGGCTCCTTGAGGCCCCTTTGACAGCTCTGGTGAAGGAGCCTGGCACAGCCAGGGGGCTGGAGGAGGTGAGACGAGTTGAATAGAGTCAATGGCATGGAGAGGGGACTTTACACCTGCTCTGCATTTACCAGCGGCCCCTGGACAATGATGCCTTTGTGCCTCAGGGTTCCCACCTGTGAAATGGGGAGATGTCTGTCTGTCTTGAATATTGAGTTGTAGGTCTGTTTGGAGGCACGTGAGAAGCTGGAAGTGCTTGTGAAATCCTCCTCCTCCCAGGACTCCACCCAGGAAAGGCCATGGCTTGAGAATGTCTAAGAAGTGGTGAGAAAAAGCTCCTGAAAAGAAGGTCCCCCTGGGAATGTGCTCAAGGTACTCCCTTCCCCTCTCCCAGGTAGCCAGGTTGGCCACGAGGCTGCCCTAGACCTTGCTCCCTGATCTCTCCTTCCCGCAGCCCTTTACATGATGACTCAGAAAACAGGTGCTCAGAACACGCATAAAGGCGGATGTACAGCTCCCTGGACACAGGCGGGAGGGGAGCCTCATGGCCTCCTCCTCCTCCTGCCAGCCCTGTAAACTCTTAAACCTGGAGATGTGCTGAGCCAGAGGTGAACGGAATGAAAATGGTTTCCACCGAGGAAAGTTATCAGCGTGTTAACAGCTGCCCCCCAAACAGTCGGGGATGCATTCTGCACATGCAGACAGCAGCAACATTTGCTCAGCCTGAAGGCTTCAGAGACAGGCATGAAACTCAATCTTCCCAACTCCATTGAGGTGAGCCCAGATGCACCAGCCCCAAGGATCCAAGGGCCTGGCCTTTTCCAGGCCATTCCGGGGCCCTCCACTCACCCGGCTCCTTCCTGTGTCTCCTTCCTCCCCAGTCTTCACACCTCCCTCTCACCCTGCTCATTCTGTCTGTCTCTGATGAATGCTTACACATTCGATGCTCCCTGGGAAGCCCCTCACCATGCACATTCCTCCTCAGTGCCCCTGCCCTGAGCACCAAGCTTTCTTGACCTTCTCACACTGCACTGTGCCAGTTCTCCCCGGACTCGCTGGGGACAGTGGTGTTCTTTCCTTGCCCCCTGAGCCCCATTCCCACTCGACAGCTGGCACGCAGGGAATGCCCTCAAATGGCTGTGGGACAGGTGACAGGAAGGTGGTGCAACAGCTTGTTTTCAACCAGGTGAGTCCCATGGAAGTTTGAGTCAGGAATATTTGCAAAAGTCCCTGGGGGGAAGACTGTAGGTAGCCGGTGCAGGACAAAACATTTTCCCAAAACCCATAGAAATGTCCTACCTACATTTCTTTGCTTTCCTGAATATCTGGGGTCACATTTGCCTTTCCCACACATTAATGTCCCAGTGGACTCACTGAAATGGATGGACAGGCTCCAGGGTCCTTAGAGTTGGGTCCCCAGGCCAGTGGCACCAGCGTCACCTGGCACTAGTAAGAAATACTTATGGTCAGACCACTGAATTGGAAACACTGAGGGTGGGCTGAGGAAGCTGTATTTTAACAAGGCTACCAAGGGTGCTGATTCTGAGCTCTGCGGGTCAAGTGAGACTATCAGCTGATCTTCCCTGGGCTCTATGGTCAGGCCTGGTGCCAGGCACACTGTGGCATGAGTCCATTTAATCTTCCCATGCCCCTGAAGGACAGTTGCTGCTATTAACCGCATTCTATAGATGAGAGAGTGAGGCACAGAGAGCGGGAGTACTACAACCGAGATTACACAGCAGGTAAGAGCCCAAATTTGAACCCCCGGCATCTGACCCTTGCCATTATGAGTGCTGGATCTCTGGTGAGCAGGGCAATTGGAGCCTATACACGATGCAGTTGGACTCCAAGGGGCCAAGGACCCACCAGGGCCTGTACCGACACGGCTGGAAAATGGTGCAGCCTTATTCCTTTTGGAATAATCACAATCATCCTTATCACCATCACCATTGTTATGATCACCATCACCACCATCATCATCACAATCACCATCATCACAAACATCACCATCATCATCACCACCATCACCACCACTGTCATCATCATCATCATGACCACTATCCTCATCACCATCGCCACCATCATCATCATCATTACTACTATCCTCATCAACATCATCATCACCATCACCACCATCATCATCACCATCATCATCAATCACCAACATCACCACCATCACCACTATCATCATCACCATTACCACTATCCTCACCACCAACATCACCATCACCACCATCATCATCACCATCATCACCATCATGATCACCATCATTATCACCAACATCACCATCGTCATGATCACCATCATTATCACCAACATTGCCATTATCATCAGCATTATCACCTCCATCATCACCATCACCACCATCACCATCATCACCATCACCATCACCACCATCACCACCATCATCACCATAACCATCACCACCATCACCATCATCACCATCACCATCACCACCATCACCACCATTACTACTATCCTCATCAACATCATCACCATCACCACCATCATAACCATCATCACCACCACCAGCATCATCATCACCATCATCAATCACCATCATTACCGTCACCACCATCATCATCACCATCACCACCATCATCACCATAACCATCACCACCATCACCATAACCATCATCACCATCATCATTATCACCATCATCACCATCACCATTACCACCATCACCACCATCATCACCAACATTGCCAACATTACCAACATCACCATCATCATGATCACCATCATTATCACCAACATCACCATTATCATCATCACCATTATCACCTCCATCATCACCATCACCATCATCACCATCACCACCATCATCATCATCACCACCACCATCATCACCATAACCATTACCATCATCATCATCATTATCATCTTCACCATCATCACCATCACCATTATCATCACCACCATCATCACCATCACCATCATCATCACCACCATCATCACCACTGTCATCATCATCGTGACCACTATCCTCATCATCATCACCATCACCACCAACACCATCATCACCATCATCAGCATCATCATCGCCATCATCAATCACCATCATTACCATCACCACCATCATCATCACCATCATCACCATCATCATCACCATAACCATCACCATCATCACCATCATCATCACCATCACCACCAACACCACCATCATCGCCATCATCACCATCACCACCATCATCACCATCACCATCACCACCATCATCACTAATATCATCACCACTATCAATTCATCATTACCACTATCCTTATCACCACTGTCACCATCGTTATCACCGCTCTTGTCATTATCATCATTACCACTATCCTCGTCACCATCATCATCACCATCATTACCACCACCATCATCACCATTGTTATCACCACTGTCATCATCATCATTACCACTACCCTCATCACCACCATCATCATCACCATCATCACCATATCGTGTTATCATCATCACCACTATCCTCATCACCAACATCATCACCATCATCACATTCATGTCTGAGACCCTACGAAGGGCTCAGCATGGCTCTGGTGGCCATTAGAGGTTGGAGGGAGGATACAGGAACCACACAATGCAATCTTGGGTTGAGATCACCACTCATGAAAGAGCACAAACCAGGCAGACTCCATGCAGGAGGCACAGAGAGCAGATGGGGCCATGAAAACTAAGGGCTGATGCTGGAGACTTCAGCCAGGAAGGGCTGATAGGACCTCATGGCTGGGCTAGGAGAAAAGTCTTACACGTGGAAGTAGGGCCCAAGCATGGTTGTGGGGAGGGAGATGCATGAGGGAAGGTGGCCAACTCCACTTGGGAATGAACAAAGAATCTCTGAGGCTTAAGATCAGGGAGCTGCTATTTTAACAACTATAACAGCACCAATCAGGCACCATCTGAAGACCATCAATGAGCAGCACAGCCTCCCACGTCCACACCTCCATATTTCATGGGTTCTAAGATGCATGCAGCCTGCATATTTACCAGCTCTGAAGTTGGGAAGTTGGATGTGTGGCCAATGGAAGGCCTCTCAGCATCATCAATGGTATCACTGGTGGACTCTGCATCAGACTCTCTAGTGATCCCAGCCCAGGAACTTTCTGCATGTGTGGCCTTACTGTGTTCCTTGCCCTCTCTGTACCTCAGTTTCCTCATCTGTAAAATGAGAATCATTACAGGATTTCTGTGAGGATTGACCAGAACTCAGAGCAGCACCTGGAACTGGCAGGCTCCAGAGAAACTTTCCCAATGGGTTCTGTCATCCCCTTCATCTTGCAGGTGGGGAGACTGAGGCAGAGATCATGAGTGAATCACCCAAGTTCATAGAGATCACCACTGTGCCCCATCAGGTCTATCTGAACCCAAATATGCAGGCTTCCTCCACATGAGCTGCCTCTCCTTTACAGCAGACAGAAGGGAACAAATCCTGGGTGAACTATTCTGGAGAGACCTCACTTTGTGCAGTGCTTCTGATGGGAGTGAGACTTGGTGGGAATGAGAAGGAAAAGTATTCTGCCCCCAGGCATGCCCTCTGCCTAAGCCTGTGCTCTCTGTCCCAGTTGTACCTGTCTGAACAAGGTAAGCAGAAATGCCTGGCATATGGCCACAGCCTAGCCCTTCTGCAGGCCAGAAGCCCAGAGCCCCAAGAAAGGCACAAAAATTACTGCCTATGGGCCCTTTCCTAGAGCCCTGGCTGCCTCGTAGGTCGTCCCAGAGGCCTGCGCCCAGGGTGGGTGTGGCTGGTGGCCCCTGCCTCACTCTGGCAGGCACCCAGCCTCCTTTCCTTGGCCTGGGGCTGGTGAAGGGGGACGCCGACAGTGTGGCCCAGTTGACATTCCTCTCCCTTGCAGTCTGTGGCAATTTTGCACACTGTCCGTGCTGCTGAAAACACGGGCTTCCAAAGGGCTTTACCAAACACTGCGGGCATTTAGCGGGCTGTGGGTTAACAGTGGGGCATTTCATCAAACTGTCTGAAATAACACTTGATGTTTGTCCAGTCTAGACAAAGGGATTTTGTATGAGTTTGGCTGTTTAATCTAAAAACTGCACCTGTCTCTTTGATTTATTTAACTCTTCCCCCCTAGGATTTTAAACCAATAACGGGTGCTAAAGAACACTCCATTTCAAACAGAACTTGCTCAGAACTTTATCTTTGCTATATTTCCAAATCCACCCGAATTCGAATGCCAAAGCCCTATTATTTAGCTCACATATTGTACAGGTTATAAGACACTAAAATATAATCCTGCACGGAAACAGTCCATTTCGACTCTACTTCAGCCAAAAGTCCATATAAGAAACACCACTAGAAAGAAGTTTGGGATGGAATCAAAGACCCTAAGCAGCAATGCTACACTGAACTTCACCATTCTTATTGAAATGAAAACAAATTTTATACATAAACGTTGATATATAAAAATCCCAGTGCACCTGAAAATACAGCTTTAATTCCCTTTTTCTGGGAAGTCATTTGTGCCCAGCATTTGTGCCAGACTCAAGGGTGGCTTTACATGAGAGAGAAGCGGACATCAGTGGCCTGGATGGTGGCCAGCTTTGTAATGGTCATTCATTCACAAACATCTACAGGGAAGGCTCTGGGCACTACAGGATAGAAAAGGAAGAAAGCCAGCTGACCCACAACCCAACTCCTCACCAGCCTCTATCTCCCACAGGAGGGTACAACGGAGTGGAATACTGTCCCCTCCCCAAGTTCATGTCCACTTTGAACCTCAGACTGTGACCTTATTTGGAAATAGGGACTCTGAAGATGTGTTTAAGATGAGGTCATACTGGATCACCAGGGACCCTAAATCCAATGACGGATGAGAGGGTTAATTTTACTTGTCAACTTGACTGGGCTACAGGGTGCCCAGATGTGTGGTCGAACATGACTCTGGGTGTGTGGGTGAGCGTGTTGCTGGATAAGATGAACATTTGAATCCGTGGACTGAGTAAAGCTGATTGCTCTTTGTAATGTGGGTGGGCCTCATCCAATCAGATGAAGGCCTGGATAGAAAAGACTGACAGAGGGAACTCTCTCTGCCTGACTGCTTCAAGCTGGGACACTGGTCTTTTCCTGCCTTCAGACTCTAACTGAAACATCAGCTCTTCTTGAGTCTCAAGCTTTCCAGCTTTTGAACTGGAACTACACCATTAGCTCTTCTGGTTCTCAGTTCTACAGACTCAAATGAGAGCTTACACCACCAGCTCTCCCAGGTCTCCAGCTGGCTGGCTGCAGATATGGGGGCTTCTCAGCCTCCACGATCATGTCAGCCAACTCCTTGTAAGTCTCTCTCTCTCTCTCTCTCCACACGTGCGTGCAGGCACACACACACACACACACACACAATTGGTTCTGTTTCTCAGCAGAACCCTAACACAACTGATGTCTTTATAAGCAGAGGCAAAGACACACACACACACGGACACACATGGATGGAAGAAGGCCATGTGAAGTGGAGGCAGATATCTGAGTGATGTATCCAGAAGCCAAGAAACACTAACGACTGCCAGCAGCCACCAGAAGCTGGAAGAGGCAAGGAAGAAATCTATTCTACAGATTTCAGAGGGAGTACGGCCAACACCTTGATTTTGGACATCTAGTCTCTAGAACTATAAGAGAACGTATGTCTATCATTTTAAGCCACCCAATGTGTAGTACTTCATAGTGGCCACAGGAATCTAATGCAGACAGCCAGAGGTCCTAAAGTCACTTATGATCTGAGGTCCCTCATAAAGATTCCAGAATATAAATAGCATTCATTCATTCATTCATTCATTCATCCCTCAGATATTTCTTGTGTGCCTGCTGTTTGTGGGTCTTTGCTCTAGTAGCTAGGGACATGGGAGAAAACTCACTGCCCTCCTGGAGTTCAGGCCCCAGGAGAGGACACAAGCAGGAGAGAAGCGATGTGTAAAGCGCACAGTGGACCCCAGAGTGATGAGTACTGTCGGGAGACATTACTACGTCAGGCAGCAGGCTGCCAGGTGTTAGGCTGCTGTTTGAACTAGGATGGTTCTCTACAAAACTTGAGGAAGCTGACAATGCACGGCATCGAGCTGTCTCCCAGGGTCCAGGTCTCGGTCAGCAGCTTGCCCTTGGCCTTCCAGGATGAAACAGTTAAGGGCAGGTGCACCTGACTGTGCGGTTCAAATGCGTGCTGTGTGGCCTTGGGCAAGTTACTGAACCTCTCTGTGAATCGGCTTTCTGAGCTGTGCAATGGTGATTAAGATAGATGTTTGCCCACTGGGCTGTTATGAGGATTACATGAGATGTTTCCAATGACATGCATCTGGCTCACAGTCCTGCTGAGTCAATAAATGTTGGTGATCACTTGGAACTACCTAGGTAGAGCAATTGACCACAGTGGTGGACAGGCTCTAAGGAGGCAGGCAGGGTCCCCACCTCCCGGTCTTCAGTCTGAGATGGCACATTCCCTCGAGTGTGGGTGGGACCTATGACTCACTGCTAGCCAACAGGATACAGCAAAGCTGATGATGTCACTTTCATGGTAGCCACACGTGAGACTGTAACATCCATCTTGCTAGGGGGCTCTCCCATGCTGGCTTGTTGTGAGCTATCATTTGGAGAGGGCTGCACAGTGAGGTCCTGACACCCAGCAGAAAACAGAGCCTGACACCCAGCAGAAAACAGAGGCCCTCTATCAGGCAGTCTTCAAGGAAATGCATGCCGCTAACAACTACAAAAGCCTGGCAGTAAGTCCTTCCCCAGCTGAACCTCTGATGAGATCACAGACCCAGCCAACATCTTGGTTTCAGCCTTGGACGGGGCTCGGCTAAGCCGTGTGCACTCCTGACCCAGGGAACCTGTGAGATAATATGTGTGAGTTGTGTTCATCTGTGAATGAGCAGTAGGTAACCAATAGATAGTGCATACTCCGGGACCAGATTCACTCATATCTGCGACATGATTTCGGGTGCTTGCTTCCACCCAACGCCGTCCTAAGTGCTTCACATATATTCATTCTTCCTCAACTGAGCCTGAAGGAACATGATGAATTTCAGGCCACAGGGAAGATTCATAAGGGAGCTGGCAATTCAGCACGGCCCCGAGCACTGGAGAAAGGGACACCCTGCTCCAGTCTTGCTGGCACAGCTTTCTCTGCTGTGTGTGGGAGATGCATCAACCCACCCCATGGGGGTGCAGCTGTACCCACCATCTGACTGCACCAGGGCCGATCTATACCCTCCACAAGCCGCCAAGAAATGTGCTACTCACGGACATAACGAGTGCTCCTCCCCACCTGATACTTAGGTGTTTTATCAAAATTAGCAAATTGGCATTCCAACAGGAAGCAGTAGTTGGCTCCAGCACCACAGTGGACAGAGAAAGGAGCTGTGTCATTTTCGTTTTTTTTTGAGATGGGGTCTCACTCTTTCACCCAGGCTGGAGTGCAGTGGCACGGTCTCAGGTCACTGCAACCTCCGCCTCCCAGGTTCAAGCGATTCTCCCACATCAGCCTCCCGAGTAGGTAGGACTACAGGCACATGCCACAACACACAGCTAATTTTTTGTATTTTTAGTAGAGACAGGGTTTCACCATGTTAGCCAGGATGGTTTTGATCTCCTGACCTCATGATCCACCCACCTCGTTCTCCCAAATTGCTGGCATGAGCCACCGTGCCTGGCCCTGAATTGTGTCATTTTCATCACTTATAAGATATATTTAGCTATTGGCTTCTAATGACCTCAATACACATGCCCACAGTGCCATTTTTTTAAAGTGCCACGTCATTTTCATTCAGAGCATTACCTGGAATATCTTTTACCCCATATGAATACCCACTGGCTGACTTTTTCAAAGAATTTCTCCAGCACACTGGCTTTATGCCCGCTGAATGACAAGTCTTGGTTTCAGATGTTAATTTTTTTAAATCCTTCCTTCCCTCCTTAATCCCTTCTCTAAATCTGCTTGGTGTCACAGAATGGGCCAAGAGAGGGGTGGAATCCCCTCTGGAGAGAGGAGAGAAAAGCTGCTGGCCAGCTCCCGTGGAAGCACTCCTGCATTTGAAGAGTTTATTTACTACAAATAAAAGCAATTAATCAGCGGGGCAGCTGCACACACAGGGCAGTTTCTCTCTTCATAGAATCAGGGATGCGTGAGGTCAGAATCCTCAACCTTTAGGAGCCCTACAAGGCACGAGCTTGCAGGCAATTGCAGCCCATCCTGTCTGCTGGCATGTCCCCTCTGCAGCATCCAGCCACGTGTCACTCACCCAGACTTAGCAACCCCTGAGCATGTGAAGTTCACAGCATCACATTACAGAGGCATCTTGGTTAATTGCTTTCCTTTTTTTTTTTTCTTTTTCAAGATGGAGTCTCACTCTTGTTGCCCAGGCTGAAGTGCAGTGGCTCGATCTCTGCTCACTGCAACCTCTACCTCCCAGGTTCAAGCGATTCTCCTGCCTCAGCCTCCAGAGTAGGTGGGATTACAGACACATGCCACCACACCTGGATAATTTTTGTATTTGTAGTAGAGATGGGGTTTCACCATGTTGGCCAGGCTGGTCTCGAACTTCTGGCCTTAAGTGATCCACCTGCCTCGGCCCCCTCAAAGTGCTGGGATCACAGGCATGAGCCACCCCACCCGGACATTTTATTTTCCTTTTGAAACTCTGTAGCCCACAGCATTGCACGTGTTCTTCCCACTCTTGGCAAATTCCAGAATGCAATACCTCTTCTGGCATCTGGAGGCTAAAAATTTCAAGTGGCAATTCTGTGCTGCCTGGCCCCCTTGGTGCAAGTACTGAGAGCAAGGCTCTGTGTGAGAGCATGTTGTCCCCAAAGCAGGATAACAGAGGAGCTGGGCACCCAACAGTCCTGTCTCCCTCATGCCCATCCCCCACCATCACCTGATTACTTTGTGGGCTGGATTTCCCAGGAATGGCCCTTCTCTCTCAGTCTCACAGGATTTCGGGGCTGACTTCCCAGTGTCCCTGGAGCAGCGTTGGTCTCCCTGGAGAAGGGGTGGTGCAGGCGGCTTCAGACCCCCAGGAGGATGAGAGCCAGGGTCCGGGTCTAACCAAGACAGCTGGACCGGAAGCTTCACGTTCTGTGATGCCACCAGATGCGTTTCAGAAGCGGGTGGCCTCTTCTGGATTTCTTTGCCAAAGTTTGGATTCTACTGATTTGTCGTAAATAAACTCAATTTTCACTCCCTTCACACAAATCATCTTTTTTTGGAACTGGTTAAAAAAAAAATAAAGAATGCGCAAGTGCATGGAAGATGAGGAAGTCGGAGGAGCGTGACTAAGACACTAGCCCGAAAAATGACACGGGGCGACAAGGCCGGTCGGCACACGCTGGCCTCCGCAGCCACGGGCATCATGAACTCGCCGGGAGCCTCTCCCAAATACACGGACTGCCCAGGAGCCAGGAAAGAGGAGGAGATGCAGGAACGAGCAGCCAGCAGCTTCGAGGGAGTCCGTCCCTGCACGAGGCCACAGAGCCAGCAGCCCACAAAACGGGCTTCCTCCCACACGTGGGCGCCCAGCCCCTGCAGGAAGGGGGCACACTCCACGCAGCTTCTTTGCAGCAGCTCCGCCATTCGCTCCAGAATGTCTTCCTCAGGGGCAGAGACACCACTCACCATCCTCTCTCCTGAAATTTCCGCACACACCGTCTTCGGGGCGGAGTTCAACTAGCCTGGGCTACACCATTATCAACTGTAGAATCACGTGAGGCACCTGGCCGCTGGTAGAACTTTGCCTAAGAGAGGCCAGACCTCTGCCTGGGGCACCTGGAAGGCGTCTAGGCCCCCGGAATGCCCTGCTTATAAGAATTTCGGTGTTTGCCTGGGGGCCTTGGCCCCCAGACCTGCTAGCAAAATAATCTAGGGTGGATGCTTTGGGTAAGGCAGTATCTGCTCCACCTCCCAAGGGGCAGGGCACTGAGGTAAGCCATGTGGTCATTCCACCAGGTTGAAGTGAAAAGGCCTCAATAATATGCGCTCAGGACACCGAGGCCAGGGGCTTCCCTGTCTGGCAATGCTTCCTGGGCAGTCACTCACTGTTCCCAAGAAAGCAAAGTATCCTGACCTTGAGGGGAGAGGGTGCCCGGAAGCTCCACGCGTGGATCCCTCTCGGCCTCTGCCCCACGTGTGTCTTCCCTTGGCTGGCCTTAACCTGTGCCTTTTCTTGTTAATAAGCCATTACTGTGAGTATGACAGCTCTCGGTGAATTCCTCAATTCCTTCTAGTGAATTACTGCAGCCGAAGGTGGTCCTGGGGACCCTCAAACACTGCAGTTGGTGTCAGAAGTGGGGGTGGTCCTGGGACCCCAAATGCTGTAGCTGGCCTCAGACATGGCGGTGGTCCTGAAGACTACTCCCTCTATCTTCACACGAGCCCACTGCAGTTACTGGCCCTGGGAGGAGAGGAAGACATGGGTTTTGCTCATTTCCCCCCCACCTCCCTCCAGTCCTGACGGCTCTGACCGCTACCCCCCACACCCCGGGCTTCATGGCAAAGGGGCAGCATTCTCAAGCCTGCAGGGCGACGGTGCAGCCAGCGCCTGAGACGATTCCTCCATGGCCACATGGCAACGTGACTCACGCCCTGTGCAGAATCTCTGTTTGAAAACGCTGAATGTCAAAAAGGAAGAGCAGAGGCAGGCAACAAGACAGAAATAGGCGCGTGCAGATGAAGCAAGGCTTTCGTTTGCATGGAACTTTCTGCCAGAGATCCAAAACACGAGACAAGGATGCCGAGCAGAACGCTGCCTGCTCACTCTGCCACGCTGGGCCCTGACCGATACATCCGAGAGCTGGACCTCTGAGAGCCTCCCACTGAACCAGAGCCCGGGAGAGGGAGGCCCCCAGACCAGCGAGCTGCAGCACCAGCCACGCCTGAAGGCCTGGCCAGCCCCTCCTGGTGCCCACTGGGCTGCTGGGGCTCAGGGACCTCCTAATGTGAAAGGCCCCTCACATCTGACTTTATCTTTCACTCCACCCCCTCTACTTCTGCTTCTGCACTGACCTCTGAACCTAAAGCAGGGGTCATTGACCTTTGTCTGAAAAGGCCCAGACAGAAAATGTTTTAGGGTTTGCAGGCTGTTTTCTGTCACAGCCACTCAACTCTGTCCTTATGAAAATGAATGGGCATGCCCCTGTGCCACTAAAACTATTTGCAAAGTCAGACAGCCAAGGGCCACGGTGCCAATAAAACTTTATTTACAAAGTCAGGCAGCACAGTCACAGACTGTGGTGGGCCAAGACCTGACCTAGAGAACAGCTACTAAAGCTTGACTGGAGCTCACTGAGGCCTTCTCTCCAGGGCCAACTCCTGCCCACGGGCCTGCCTTCTTGGCTGATTTGCAGTATCTGGGAACCGGGTGGCTAGATTTAACAAATAAAAATACAGAATGCTCAGTAACATTTGTATTTGAGAGAAACAATCATTTTTGTTCCCCCCCTTTTTTCTGGTGGGGGGATAAGCCTATCTCATACAAAACTTGGAATAAACTTATACGAAAATACTTTGTCTGAAATGAAAACAGAATCAAGCCATCCTGTTTTATTTTATCTTGAGTAATGAGGTTCAACTCATTTAATGGAGGCCCTGAATTCTCACTCCTGACTCAGCAGTAAAGCCTCTCCAGAGCCCATGAGCGTTGGTCAGAGGACAAGAAGAGTCACATGTGAAATTCTGATGATGAATTCATTTATTCATTGACCGAGCCAGAGCCAGGACTCACCCCTATCTGGCCAATTCCAGAGACTCAAAGCCAGGACATGCCCTGGGATGGGTGCCTGGGAGTGTCTGTGTCCACAGCCCCGGTACACAAGCAGTCTCATGACCCCTGCCTCCTCCACACCTCCAGATACAAAGTGCAGGAGGGAGTGAGTGGAGGCTCTGGTGCTGGAGCTGAGTGGGGGGAGCCCCCGCTGGGTCAGGTGGCCCACAGAGTTTTAGTGGCACTGGGTGGAAGGCCTGTCCACACCTCACCTGTTCACAATTGTCCCAGCACTAGTTCTGGAAACACGCATGAGCTCTTGTTAGAAGAAAGACAGAAAGCAGAGAAAGAGAGATGAAGGGCCAGGGAGGGGACGGGAAGGGGAGAGGACATGAGAAAGCATGAGAACACGGGTCCTTCAGGGGCACCTCATTCATGCATCCTGTGTACTTATGTAACTACCTACTGAATTACTTAGCTATTGCCATGTAACCAACTGCCACAAACACTGCTATATAAACACCCCCAGCCCCACCTATGGGCTCACATTTCCACTGGTGAGCAGCCCACTGGATTCTCTGCTCAGGGTCATCGCACTAGGCTGACATCAAGGCACTGGGGGGGCTGTGTCTCCTTCTGGAGATCTTGGGGAAGAATCTGTTTCCAAGCTCATCCAGGTTGTCAGGAGAATCCAGTCACTGGTGGCTGCAGGACAGAGGTCTCACCTCCTTGACAGAGGCCCTCCTTCATCTTCAAGCCAGTGAGAGGCCATGTCGGTCCTTCTTCCGTTTCAGGTCTCTTGGGCCTTGGGCCACTGCCTCACCCTGCTGGCCACACCTCTATCTCCTCTTCCACCTCTGCACCCAAGGACTCCTGGGATGACACTGTGCCACTAAAACTTTATTTGCAAAGTCAAGCAGCCAAGGGCCATGGTGCCAATAAAACTTTGTTGATAAAATCCAGCAGCCATGGGCTGTGATGCCAATAAAACTTTATTTATAAAGTCAGGCAGCCACAGACTGTGGTCCCACTGGGAATAACTAAGGCTGATCTCCCTATGGTAGGGCCAATGGAGTCCAAATCTTCACTATCTCTGCCAAGTCCCTTTTGCTGTGTGGGGTTATGTAATAAGGGGTGTGGTCTCACATCCTGCTCACAGCCCTGGGGACAGGGTGGAATCTGCCTGGGATTCCATCTTCTCACTCACATAGCATGGACACACCGGGAGGGTGGTGGAACACCAGGCGGACGCAGCCCCATCCCCTGGAAGTAACTTTGCAGACAGCTCAGGTGTGCAATGGACAGCTTCTACCTGGGGTTCTGGTCCACAGGAAACAGCTGCCTGGGGCCTCCTGAGGACGTTACGCCAGACAGTGTGGTCCTGGGATCCCCAGGCTGAGAACTTTCCCATCTATCTAGAAGCAAAACACAGGGTCTTAAAATGAAATCCCTATGTCATGTGGGCAAAGCGCATGCAAAACAGTCTTCCATCACTGTAATGCACCCACGGTTAAAGCACCTGGCTGTGTCTGGCTCTGTACTCAGGACCGCCGCCCTGCAGGGCTCCTGGTGGCATGGGGGTTTCATTTCTGTCTGATATGCTTGGAGCTCCTTCACGATGCAGTGATTTGGGGTCCAATAACTTCAGTGACATTTGATGGCAATAAAGTCCAGCTCTACAGGGCCCAAGTGACCCCCGACCACTCCCAGTCCAACCTTGAGCACTTCACAACAATCTCAGATAACAACACACACCCTGGGGAGGCGCCAGGCTCCTCACTTTACACTTGCGCAGTATGACATGATTCACAAGCAGCTCCGTGAGTCTCAAGAGCGACTGCACCCAGGCTGCCAGGAGCCCCGGGATGGTGGGTGAGGGTCTGCAGGGCCCCATGAGATGAGGAGAACAGCGGGCCTCGCAGCTCTTCTTTTTGAAAATCTGTTCCTACTGCAGCGCCTGAGAGCAGCAGGGCACCTGCATGCCAGGTCCCTGGCTAACCACGACAATAAAGGCAGGTTCTGACCAGCTTCCTCGTGAAGTGCCTTATTGCCATTAATTACATTTTCTGGTTACCCAGGGCTTCCATTTAGCTCAGTCTCTGGATCTACAAAAGCAGGAAAAATAATGGGCTGGTACCTTTCAGATTAGAAGCAGGGCTAACGAGGTTTCCAGTCACCATGCCCACATCGTTTGATGAATGGGGATATGGCAGTCCCAGTACTGCAAGAGGCATGTGGGGAAGAATTACCACAGCTAGTGCCACATTTCTTCCTGGCAATGCCTTTCCTGCTGGCTGTGCATTTCCTCCTGGCAATGCATTTCCTCCTCGCAATGCATTTCCTCCTGGTGCTGAATTTCCTCCTGGCAGTGCATTTCCTCCTAGCGGTGCATTTCCTCCTGGTGCTGCATTTCCTCCAGGAAGTGTACTTCTTCCTGGTGCTGCGCTTCCTCCTGGAGGTGCATTTCCTCCCAGTGGTGCATTTCCTCCTGGTGGTGCATTTCCTCCTGGTGGTGCATTTCCTCCCAGTGGTGCATTTCCTCCCGGTGCTGCATTTCCTCCCAGTGGTGCATTTCCTCCTGGTGCTGCATTTCCTCCCAGTGGTGCATTTCCTCCCGGTGGTGCATTTCCTCCCGGTGGTGCCTTTCCTCCCGGTGGTGCATTTCCTCCTGGTGCTGCATTTCCTCCTGGAGGTGCATTTCCTCCTGGTGCTGCATTTCCTCCTGGTGCCGCATTTCCTCCTGGTGCCGCATTTCCTCCTGGCAATGCATTTCCTCCTGGTGCTGCATTTCCTCCAGGAGGTGCACTTCTTCCTGGTGCTGCACTTCCTCCTGGAGGTGCATTTCCTCCTGGCGGTGCGTTTCCTCCTGGTGGTGCGTTTCTTCCTGGAGGTGTGTTTCCTCCTCCAATGCATTTCCTCCTCCGATGCATTTCCTCCTGGCGATGCATTTCCTCCTGGCAATGCGTTTCCTCCTGGCGATGCGTTTCCTCCTGGTGATGCGTTTCCTCCTGTTTGGTGCATTTCCTCCTGGCGGTGCATTTCCTCCTGGCGATGCATTTACTCCTGGTCAGTGCATTTACTCCTGGTGCTACATTTCCTCCTGATGCGTCATTTCCTCCTGGTGGGTGCATCTCCTCCCGGTGATGTATTTCCTCCTGGTGGTGCATTTCCTCCTGGTGATGCATTTCCTCCTCGTGATGCATTTCCTCCTGGTGGTGCTCAGGAAAACTGAGTCATCCAGGGCCTGTGGCTGTAGACCTTTGAGATGGAAAGACCACGTGCCCTGGGCTCTAGGTGGGCTGGGGACTAAGGGAGGTGATGGATGCAGTGTACATGTCACAGCATCATGTCCTCCTGACAACCGGCTGTCATTCTTATTGTTACAAAAACTGTCATCAGAATGTCGATACTATGACCATATTTACACTTTTATAGTACTTTGGACATGTTTCTTCTGTAAAATAAAAAAATCTAACTTGACCCATTGTTGGAAAGGACAATGGAGACAAACATGACCAAAAGTGTGAGGCAGACTTCTTTTCTGAGATGGAGCCTCACTCTGTCACCCAGGCTGGAGTGAAGAGGCGCAATCCCAGCTCATTGCAACCTCTGCCTCCCAGATTCAAACAACTATCCTGCCTCAGCCTCCCTAGTAGCTGAGATTGCAAGCACCCGCCACCATGCCAGGCTAATTTTTGCATTTTTAGTAGAGATGGGGTTTCACCATGTTGGCCAGGCTGGTCTAGAACTCCTGGCCTCAGGTGATCTGCTCCCAAAGTGCTGGGACTACAGGCATGAGCCACCACACCTGCTCTGTGATGCAGACTCTAAAAGACCAACATGTGTGCCTGTTACCGTCACCTTTGTGGAGAAATGAGACACAGGATATCAGCTCAAATGCCTTCCACGATAGTACGTCCCGTCGAAGGGCCTTGAAAGGCTGTAGTCATGAACATGGAGCCCAGACACAGCCAGGTGCTGTCATCTTGGGTTCATTACAGTGATGGAAGACTTTGGTTTTGTACACTTCCAAAACAGAAATGTCTGTTGTCATTTGTTCTGTTCCCTCTCCTCCAGAAGGGAAAGGGAAGAACATTCTGGAAAACCGTGTTGCACTTAATTTGCTTACTTTCACATGCTTTCCTGAACAGGATGCCCAGTGGGTTCTTGGGATAGGAAACTGGAGAAGACCAGTGAGGCTGGGCGATGAGACCTGCACTTGTCACGGCTGGACAACCTGGGCACTGGAGCAGGGGAACCAGGCTGTTTCCAGGGAGCCAGCAGCAGCCTGGGCAGCATGTTTCCGTGCCAGCAAGAATGCTGCTTCCAATGAAAAGTGACAGGCTCAGAAGCCAGGTCATCACCGGGGAAGTGCCCAGTTCACCGTACACAGGTGGGTCACAAGTTCCTCTTTACTGTGGGTCAGGGCTGGTGTCATTCTAAAAGGATCAACATCGGCTGAGGTATTTTTCAGTAGATCACATGGCTCAGCTCTGAGGTCTGGGAAGAGGGGAAAGGAAAAGGCACCAAGAATAAGATTCGTCCCAGGGGCAATTGCTTTAATCCACTCCCAAAATGGCTCATAATCCCTCTTTAGTGCAGAGCTGACAAAAAGTGCTGCTTCTCATCCGAGCCTCCTCCCTGGGGATGTGTGAGGAGTAAAGTCAGAGCAGCTGCTTCAGGCCCAGCACTGGGACCAGGATGCATAGGCATAGTTAGGCCTGTCTGAAATCCAGGATGAGGCAGGGAAGGGGCCTGCATTGGCTCTGTCACTGAGCAGCTGCCCGAGGTGGTAGGGAGTCACCATCCTCCCAGCCCTATGCAGGCTCTGTGATATCCCCATCCTTCAGATGTGAAAACTGAGGCTCAGAAAAACCACGGGAACTTCCCAAGGTCACACAAGTGCTGCTGCAGTGCGCTAACCAGGCAACTGTAGATAGAGCCTATGTTCAAGAAGTGATGGCGCCTCGGTATGTTTCCCAAAGGATCAAAAACGGGGACTGAAGCAGACACCTGTGCTTGTATGTTCAAGGCTGCCATGTAAGGCCGAAGTAACCCAAATGTCCATCAGTGGATGAATGGGCAAACAACACACAGCATATCCATACTGTGGCACAGAAGTCATCACAGAAAGAAGGGAGGTACTGACGCATGCCACATGTGGGTGAACTCGAAAACACCATGCTAAGGGAAAGAAGCCAGACACCTATGGTTACATGTTGTATGACGTGGCTTGGCTGTGTCCCCACCCAAATCTCACCTTGGACTGTCATCATCCCCACATGTCAAGGGTGGGACCAGATGGAGGTCATGGGATCACGGGAGCAGTTTCCCCCATGCTGCTCTTGTGATGAGCGAGTCTCATGAGATCTGATGGTTTTATAAGCGTCTGGCATTTCCTCTGCCTGCACACACTCCATCCTGCTGCTCAGTGAAGGAGGTGCTCACTTCTCCTTTGCCTTTTGCCATGGCTGCGAGTTTCCTGAGGCCTCCCAAGCCATATGGAACTGTGAGTCAATTAAACCTCTTTCCCTTAAAAATTACCCAGTCTCAGGCATTTCTTCGTAGCAGTATGAGAATGGACTAATACACTGTATCATCTTGTTTATGTAAAAGGTCCAAAATATGCCAAACCACAGAGACAGGAAGTAGGTAAGTGGTTGCCAGGGGGATGGAGAGTGACGGCTGAAAGACATCCTTTTAGGGTGATGAAAAGGTCTTCGAACTAAGGAGTGGTGATGGTTGCACAGCATTGTGAATACACGAAATGTCACTGAAGTTTACACTTTAAAATAGCTAATTTTATGCTATGTAAATTTCACTTCAATCTTAAAAGCAAGCTAAAAAATATTGGCTGAGTCTAGGTCCCTCTCATTGACTGACTCTGACTATATTCTGTAAAATTCAAATATGCCCTGAGTCAACTGATGTAAATTCTACCTACTTGTGACTCACTGGAAACACTAGAATTCCTGCCTAAGGAGTTGTCAAGGACTTCAGTCTCTCACTGAAAATAAGGGAGGAAAAATAAAAGGCAGGCAGAGTCCAACAAGAAAGCCTAGCCAGTGAAGGTTCCACACCGTGGACATTAGCCCTGGATGTGCCCCGTCTCCCAGGCAGGGAACCCGGGCTCCAGCACATGCACAGCCTGTGGAACCAGAGATGGATGAGCCTCCACACTCCCCAGGAATCCCCATCCCAGGACTGAGCCCCCAGAGCCTCTTGGAGTCCTTAGGCACCACTTTGCTGACTTTGTATGATCTTAGAAAAATTGCTTACTCCTGTGCAATGACTCAGTTTACCCATCTGTGAAATAAGGTTAATAATATTTCCTGACCTTGAAGGAAATATTTTGTTAATTATATTTTTTAACAGCTTGTCAGCTGATGAAGGAAAAGGACACACATATATTACTCACTTGGGTATTTTCAAGTCCACTGATGCCTCATGGCATACACCCCCACGACATACAGACCACACAGACACACACCACACACACACACACACACACACACACACACGGCACTGCTCTCTAAGCTACTTTAAGAAGAGCGTTTTTAGTTTTCAACTACACAGGATTGAAAATTGCCACCCTAATGGCATATGTTTTTTCTTTTTGAGATGGAGTCTTACTCTGTTGCCCAGGCTTCAGTGCAGTGGTGTGATCTCAGCTCACTACCACCTCTGCCTCCCGAGTTCAAGCAATTCTCCTGCCTCAGTATCAGACTACCTGGGATTACAGGTGCACGCCACCATACCCAGCTAATTTTTGTATTTTTAGTAGAGGTGGGTTTTCACCAGGTTGGCCGGGCTGGTCTCAAACTCCTGACCTCAGGGGATCCACCTGCCTCTGCCTCCCAAAGTGGTGGAATTACAGGTATGAACCACTGCACCTGGCCTTACCCTAATGGCATTCTTTGGGGAGGAATTCAACTTCCCCAAATGTCTTCCCTTTCCCACCTGACACCTCTGTGTTCACTCAGGGCTGTGGGCTCATGGCCTTGTGTCTCCGGGACTCTTCCCAAAATTCAGACCCACAGGATGGGTCGGACGATGACTCCACCCAGAGCAGCACCTGACTGGGGGCTCGGTTCTCTAAAGAAGGGGTCCCCAACTCCTGGGCCATGGACCAGTACCAGTATCTGTTATCCGGGCCGCACAGTAAGAGGTGGGCTGTGGGTGAGCCAGCATTTCGGCCTGAGCTCTGCCTCCTGTCGTCAGCAGTGGAGTCAGATTCTTACAGGAGCACTAACCCTGTTGCACAGGGATCTCAGCTGTGCGCTCCTGAGAATCGACTGCCTGATGATCTGAGGTGGAACAGTTTCATCCAGAGACCATCTACCCACTCCATCCCTGGAAAACTGTCTTCCATGCAGCTAGCCCCTGGTGCCAAAAAGACTGGGGACTGCTGTTGTAAGGTGAGGAGGTCCCATGGAGGGGCAGGTGGCAGGGTGGGGCTCAAAGGGTGGAGAAGGAGCAAGAGACTCAGGAAAGGAAATCTGAGGTCAGGGCCCACTGCACCTTTGTTCCCACGTGGTCTTGGCTGGCATTTTCCCTCAGAGTAATTCTGAGTAAAAGCAGATTCAGGGAATCACAGCAACTGACCTGTTTCCCTGGGCCAGGCCAGGCTGTCTTCCCCCGCCTGGGGAGTCCTCTGGGACTCCCCTAAGACCACAGCCCCAGAGGGCTGCCTCTCGCTCCCTCCACCCACCCCATGGCTCTCCTTCCACAAAACCGAGCTGCCCCACCAGGACACGGAGGCTCTATCCCATGCAGCTCCCATGGTTCACGGGCCCCTCTCTGCACCCTCCCGTGATTCACGGGCCCCTCTCTGCACCCCCTGTGATTCACCGGCCCCTCTCTGCACCCCCCTGTGATTCACGGGCCCCTCTCTGCACCCTCCCATGATTCACGGGTCCCTCTCTGCACCCCCCTGTGATTCACGGGCCCC
Source organism: Saguinus oedipus (assembly GCA_031835075.1). Classification (NCBI taxonomy): domain Eukaryota; kingdom Metazoa; phylum Chordata; class Mammalia; order Primates; family Cebidae; genus Saguinus; species Saguinus oedipus. The sequence goes on along the minus strand of CM063175.1, from coordinate 42,384,922 downwards.
TCTCTGCACCCCTCCCGTGATTCACGGGCCCTTCTTTGCACTCCTCCCATGATTCACAGGTCCCACTACACACCTTTCACTCCCCAGGGTCTGTCATTCTCTCTCCACTTGAACACACACCGGCAGAGAGTGTGATACTTCCCCTGGGACCCTGGATGGCTCCCAGCCCCCAGGGTGGAAGTGGGAGTCCTGGGGCCCGCTGGCCTTAGTCTCCTCCCTTCAGCACTGCCCCCACCCCACCCCCTGCCTCATGCGCCTTCCTCTCCAGCTTCACAGAGCAGACTCCACGGGCTGACCCAAATGCACCTGCCCCGCCCTCCTCCTGGGTGGGCCGGAGGAGCCTCAGTGGGTTATTTCACCACGGCGTGCCTCCACATCCCCATCTGCGCAGCACACCCACCAGTGCTCAGCGGACAGCAGCCACCCCGTTCCTCTGCCTGGCTGTCCCTTTCTCCTCAAGCCCAATGAGCTTCCTGCCTCTCGTCCTCTGAGAATGGGGTCAAGCGCTGCTCCCTCCAGGAAGCCTCCCCCATCTGCTTCTTCCTCTTGGCTCCCGAAATTCCATTTGCTCCTGCTCTCTCCCCCACTTGGAGTTCCGGCAGGACCAGGAGAGGGGTCTTTTCATCCCTGTGCCCAGCACAGCGCCCAACGTGCGGCGGGCACTCATCCGTGTCTGCTGCACAAGTGTGCCTGGATGTCAGTCCCACAAACAGCCTGTCCCAGGACAAACCTCGGTGGCTGTCCCAGCTGTCACGCTGCCCAACTCTCACCCGGGGCCAGCGGACCCTTGGAGGATGGCCTACAGGGCTGGTGCCACAAAACCCCAGCCCTGAGCTTCCCAGGGGCCGTGGGGTAAGAACCCGAGACACAGATGCTGGTGGAGTGAGTATGGAGGCTCAGGTCTTCCCAGAGCATCAGGCTTCTGTGCAGAGAATCAAATTAGCCCGAAAAATGCTGAAGGAAGGAGGAACCTGGAGCTGTGAGTGCTCAGAGAGACCCTCCAGGGTAGTCATGGGCAGTAAATTAGCCCAGTGCCGGGGCTTAATCAAGAGTCCCCAAAATGCCCCCGGAAGCCTGCGCGGTGCAATGCCACTGCATCCAGGAGACCCGGCGCCTAATGGGGCCATTCCGTCAACGTTTTCTGGGATTTTGAAATGCAGTGTCATAAAAATAAACATGCTTACTCTTGTCTCGCATAATTGGCTCCCTAAAGAATCCTTGCCTACTGAAAGCCACCGTGTCCCTCAGCAGGAAGCACAGCTTTTCTCAGCATCTGGGTACAGTCTTGAATTTTCTCTCGACAAAAAAGGGGGGGGGGGGTGGGGGCGTCGACTGAAAACCGGCTCTCGCTGGGACACTTTCCTCCTTTTACCACACTCCTTCCTAAGCCACAGAGCAGAGTCCGCAGCTGGTCCTGGGGCGGAGGCGTCTGCCATAAAGGCTGGCATCGCGGTTTGGAAAGGTTCCTGGCTAACACACAAAATACGATGACCCGCCTAGTAACTGAATCTTTTCAAATATATATAGTAGCTGCATGCCTAGCAAGTCTATCAGCGGCCATCCGTGGGTGATTTCTCTACCCTTGCCTAAGATGGCTCTTTGCAACAATTCGGGAAATTGAATCCACAGCGGGATGCTGACTTCTGATCAGGACTGCAGTCAGCCTGCGAGGGTGGCTACGGGACTCTGTCATCGAGCCATTCAGACGCTCTGGGGTAGAGGCACTGAGTTACTCAAGATGCTCCCAGCAGAGGTAAATCAGAGCCAAGCGGACGCTGCCAGAGGGCGGCCCAGGAAATGGAAGCAAGGGTGACCCGGACCCGCCCCGTCTCCAAAACCGCCAGCCCTCTCCCGGGCCACTCTTTCTTCACCCGTGTAAAGATGATGCTCTGGACATACCCCCAGCAGAAGGGTGTGATGAGGGGACCCCAGCCAATGGTGGGGACCAGCTGGTGGGAAGTGGTCACTGCTACAGCCCGAGCAGCCCCGACTCTTGGGCCCGACCGCCTGGACAGGCTGCGGCCATCACAGGGGATCTGCGCCACCACTGTCCTCTCTACCAGGCTCAGAACCCGACGCTTCAGACACGCCCTTTTCACCTCCGCCCCATGGACACCCGTGTGTGTTCTGTGTGGTGCCAGGCGGCAAGGAAATTGTCCCTGGATGCTGGGCTCAAATCCATACTTGGCTGCCTGCCCCAGCCTGGTGGATGCTGTCTTCCTTAAATACACCCGATCCAATGTGCTCTTCTAGACTAGAGAGAACAGGCTGTAACGGTTCAGAGGCCAGATGCTGGAGCTGAGCGCCTGGCCAGATGCTGGAGCTGAGCGCCTGGGCCTCAGGGTGGGCTCTGCTGTTTACCTGCTGTGTGGCCTGGGGAAAGTCATACAGGTCCTCTGTGCCTTCTCTGAAAAAAGGAGAGCCTTACGGTGCTTCTATCACAGGAATGCAGGAATGAGTTAAGACCCTGCACGGGCACAGAACAGTGCCTGGTACACGGGAAGTGCCACGCAACTGCTGGCTGATGATGTGTACACACAGGCCTCGGCGCGGGCATCCAGCCTGTGAACACGCCCTGCTCTAGGGCCTCCTGCAGAGGGCAGGCCTGCAGCACTAGGGTCGCCATTCTTCCGTCCCATGCCTCGTGCAGGCGTGGCACTTTTCTCTCTCTAAATCCCCAGAACTCAGAATCCTTCTCTACACAGAGCTCGAGGAAGCACCAACCAAGAGTCCACACTGGTTGCCGGAGCTGAGACCGTTTCACCACCCCCGCCTCTGGGGAGTCTCTGCTGCTGACACACGACTTGGCAGCTGACCACGAAGACCCTGTGGGGCCAGCTGGGCTGACAGCCTCATCCATACTCACGGGGCTGGCCCAAGGCGGACGCCAGGAACTCCTGCAGGAGCCCACCTTCCTCCCACCTGCAGCCTGAAATTGGGTGCCTGGGCACCACAGGTTTGTCGTCATTTACCCCGGGGTGGTAAATGTTCTCTGCATTTCTCCCTTTTACGCAATCAAGTTCTTCCAAGTCCATGGCTGGTGCTAAACAATCCCCGTCATGGAATTCCTGGAATCTACGAGGCCTGCCTGAGGATGGCTGCACGTTCTGTGAGCGGCAGCGTCTAACACCCACCGAGATCTGTGCTCTGTCCCGTGCCCATGACCCTGGCACTGCCTTGTCCATCAAAAACAATGCCTGGCTGGGTGCAGAGGCCATGCCTGTCATGCCAGCACTCTGGGAGGCTGAGGCGAAATGACTGCTTTAGTTCAGGCATTCAAGACCAGCCTGGGCAACATAGCAAGACCCAATCCATTCAAGGTATAATAATGAATTTAAATAAATAAAATAAAAATAAAATAATGCCCTTCAGCCCTCACTAGATGATGCTCCATGAGGACGGTTTCCCCAAATTGCCCCACTGTGCCCCCCGGGAAGGAAGCACAGCTGCCTCCCTTACACTCCCTGGAAGCCCCCTGAAGTCCACACTCCACGTGCAGGGGAGTAGGCAAAGGTTGGGTCCTTTAGGAGACCACTGACCCTCTCCCCTCCACCTCCAGGCATCTGAGCACATAAGAGTCCTTCTGACGAGTCAGAATGTTCCCTTTATACCAAGGCAGAAAGGAAAAGGCTGTTCTCCCCTTGACCTCACCAAAACACATCCCGTAGCAGAACGCACTCAACACACAATAAATGTTTGTTGAATGACACATATTCAGATCAGCAACGGCTTATGTGTAGGGAGTTCTCTTTAGAACAAAAGGGAGCCAATCCCACTACTGTGGACGCCTGGCCCAGCCCATTTTCCATCCATCTAAAGACCCGTACGGGGCTTCTTGTGGCCCCGCGAGCATTTACGTCCGTGGTTATAAAGTGGAGGTGAGAGAAATGAAAACAGCGTCCGCATGGAGACCCGCACGCAAAGTTCATGGCAGCGCTGTCCCCCGGCCCCAAGACGCAGACAGCCCAACGGCTCATCCACAGATGAATGGGCAAGCAAATGGCGTGATGTCCACAAACCAGGACGCCACTGAGGAACGAGAAAGGAATGAAGTGGCAAGCCACTACGCAGACACACCTCCGGGACACGGCGCTGAGGAGAACGAACACACAGGATCACACTCCGCATGAGTCCATTTACAGGAGTAGTGCGGACGGGCTCATCTATCGAGGCCAAATCAGAAGAGTGGTCGTCAGAGGCTGGAGGTAGGAATGGGGGCTGCTACACAGAGCAAAAGGGACCTTATCAGGGGCAGGGCGACCGCGCGGAACCTGGACCACCACAATAATTGTGTAACTCAGCCAATTTCCTAGGAATCAATGAACTGTGTACTTAAATGCTTACATTTCATTGCATGTAAGTTGTAATGCGAGTACACACACACACACACACACACGTGTATATATATATATATATATATATATATATATATATATATGTAAAGGGCAATTCCTTTTACCCAGACTTCTTATGCTAAACCAACTTTCTCAACGTGATCATTCACTGATTTTCACAGTTTTTAATTTTAAGAAAGCTCTTAATCGAGGCCTCCTTGGATTTGGTGACATATTTATTTTTAATTATTAAAGAGACTGAATAGCAGTATCTGTTCCATCTCCCCATGATGTTTCATTAATTCTTTGCTGCAAAATAATTTGTCATTTGACCGTAAACCTTTTACTTAAAATCCTGGGTGCCAGAGAGACTTGTGATTTCAGAGTCAGCTGAACGCCAGGCTAAATCCATAAAGTGCTGACTCGGCGCCACAGCAGCTGGGTCCTTCTTGTTTCATTTTTCGTTGTTGTTGTTTTAAAATTTTGTTTTGTGTTTCCCAAAAGGGCAATCTGTAACTTAATAAAGGGAGTAAGAAGTAGATTTTGCATCAGACAGGAAAGCCACAGGGGTCAGCAAAAGGAGCATGAATGGACCTCAAGTCCTAGAAGCCTGGGTTCAAATCCCACCTCTCCCATGAGCTAGCTGTGTGACCTTGAGTAAACTACCTGGCCTCTCTGTGCTCCAGTTTCCACCTGTGTGAAACGTGGGAGCAGTAATACCTGCCTTACAGGGCCACCACGAGGGTCATGAGGGTGAAGTGAGACGGTGCAGAATGGCTGCTGGATGTTTTAGCACAGCTGGACAGCTTAGCACGAAGCCTGGGTTAGGAAAAGGCCTAGCAGTACGATAGTGTGAGTTCCAGCAACTATCAGGTGTGGGTCATGAGACCTCAGAATTTTGCAGCCAAATCCAAGAAACAGCTTCCTAGTGTATCCCCCAGTTTCATTCAACAAGCCCTGACGGAGCACCCCCGTCACCCCAGTTCTTCTCTCATAAAGCCCCAAATGAGGTGAGAGCAGCAAAGCCACAAACTAATGTCCGCCTTCTCAAGCCTCCTGTGCACGCTTTCCTGCTCTAGAAACAGGAATCAAACTGTTCCTGTGTTTGACTTAAAACCCTCAGAGCATGGTCCTGAAGCCTGTAAGCCAGGCAGAGTAGGAAAGCGGGGCTGACCCCAAAAAGCTGCTCTATTTTCAGAGCTGACCTGGTTTACCTAAAGATCTGGACAGATCTTCTTATCCAATAATTATGCACAAAGTCATTTATTACCGTCACCGATGATGGATCTCATAACATTAGCAACACCACACGCTCATATGCTGCTGAATTTTTCGTTAAAATATGTGGCAGAGACACGACGGAGCAAGTTTCGTAAAGCAGTTTTTTTACCCCTTTTCCCATTTCCACATCACCTTTGACTGCTGTTAAATACACGTCCCCTAAAAAAGCCTGCGCATATGCTTCCCAGTCAGACCAGAGAGGCACTAATTTCTGACAGATTAGTGGAGAATGTTAGTTTGTTTCTCTTAATTAAACCTTTTAACTGTGGAATCACAGGCTTTGTAAGACATAATCCAGAGACACCCTGTGTACCCGTCACCCAGTTTCCCCCAGTGGTAACAGTTGCAAAATGACAGTGCAATAATGTCACAGGATATTGACAGAGGTAGTGTCAAGATAGAGAACATTTCCATCACAACAAGGACTCCAGATGTTGCCCTTTCGTAAACACACCCTCGTCCCTTCTGCTCCTTACCCCTTCTTGACCCCGACTTCTAACCTAGAGTATTAGTGTGAGCATCGTGCACGGCTATAATTTTGTCATTTTGATACCAGGCAGGCATGCCCCAAAGTGGGGCTTACACCATGAGGGCTCTTGGCTTTGCCCAGAAAAGAATTCAAGGGCAAGCCAGTGGTGGAAGAAATCAGCTTTACTGAGGAGGTGTTACAGCTCTGGTGGTGTTACTGGTCCAGCAATGTGACAGCTCCGTGACTGCCCCTGCAGAGCAGGGATACCCCATAGGCAGTGCGCTGAGAGCGGCAGCTCAGGGCAGTTTTACAGTCGTATTCACACCTACTTTTAACTCCATGCAGATTAAGGGATGGTTTACTAAGACATTTCTAGGGAATGGGTAGTAAGTCTGGGTCATCGCCATGGGAAGGGCAGTAACTCCCGGGTGCTGCCCTGGCAATGGTAAACTGACATGGCACCCTGGTGGGCACGTCTTACAGAAAGGTGCTGCCACCCTGTCCCCATTTTAGCTAGTCCTCAATTTGGTCCAGAGTCTGAGCCCCACCTCCAGAGTCGAGTCCCACCTCCTACATCAATTTCAATGCTATGAATTCATCATATAGTAAGTTACCTTGTGAGACTGACCCAGGAGCAGCCAGTCTCCCGCTCTCCTCCTGGTGGCTGATCCTATCCCAGCTGCCAGGTAGATGTACTCCGGGACAGCCCTTAGGGCCCCCGGAGGTCTGGCATGGACACCATCCAGCAACTCTCTATTCAAGGCAGATTAACTGAGAGTTAATCTGAATTATGTAACCACCACCACTCCCCACACCCAGGCCTCATGACTCACCAGCCCCTTTGAATTCCTGGAAGGGGTCTCAGAGGAAGAAAGAATGGAGTCACCCCACCACGTTTGCGGCTCTAGCCCCAGAAAGCCCCTGCTCCTGTCTCCTCCTTGTGTCTGATTGGCATCAGGCAGGAGAAACCCTCTCAAGCCAGACTTCAAACGTAAAATCTAGATCAAGGATATATTTGGCTTTCCAAGCTAATCTTTACTTCAATTTGGTCTCTACTGACTTGTAACCCTTTGAAGAAAACTTGGCAACTACGTATTTAAAACAGATGACTCTTACATAACCCCAGAGAGGAGCCCCTAGGCTCTGGAAGGCTCGGCTGTTTGCAGGCCTGTCAGGGTTCTGTGTTTACCTACTTCACTGTAACCCAGGGTCATGCTCCAGGTACCCTGTGGCTTTCCCACAAAAAGCTCGGGAAAGTGCAGAACCCATGAGCACGCAGGGCCCCAGCTACCAAACACCGTCTTTGTGTGTGAGTCGGAGGGACTGGGGCTGGGTAAGGGAAAGCTGGGTTAGAGTCCGGAAGCTCCTCCAGTGACCCCCACTAGGAAGATGCAGGTGCATGCAGGGGCAGCGGGCTGCTCTGCCTCCGGGGACCCACAGACAGCTGTCTCGGCAGGCACAGGCTGTCTCCATTTCTGAGCTGCGTTGCCCTGCTGCTCTCTCTAATGCACGACAGAAAAGGAAGCAGGTGATCAAAGTAAATAAAACAGAGACAGACTCTGAAGAGTCTGCCACCAGCTTGGACAGTGGATCCCCACGGTGGGGCTAAGCGTGAAGGGGGGTATGTACTGACGTTGCCCAAAGGTTTGAACCGCCTCCTGAATTTGCAATTTAGTCAAGCATTATGGTCCACGAGGGGTCACAGCCACTGACACTAGATGGATTCCCGTTGCAAGCAATTGAGTAGCAGCAGCTGGAAATCAGCGCGAGCCAGGTTTCACCGGGAGCGCAATGTTTGTGGATGGAGCATTTGACTTCATCTGCTAAGGCTGGGCTGCATGGCCCCAGCTGCCGGGGGACTCTACGCCGAGGATGGTGACAGCCAAGCCAATGGATCCCTGCCATGAGGCCCAGACATGGCACAGCGCACACCGATAGGGCTTGGGGAACTGTGAATTATGTCATCACACATAGCCAGGGCCTCCCAAACAAAAGGGGCCTCGGAACCTCAGAGCGGGAGAACAGATGAAAGGGCCGTAGGGACGTGGGCTGAGAATGAGCTCGTGGCACTCTACTAGGAATCACAGTCCTGAGCACAACCCAGAAAATGTCTTGGGTGGGCGCTCAGAGCCCCCGAGGAAGCGACAATATCTGAGGTCTGCATCCTCAGAAGCGACTCACAGCCGGGAAGCCAACTCCAAACTCTGGGCTGCTGGCTGAATGCGTACCCCCTCCACGGGCGAGCACTATCAGTGCCTGTCAAACCACTGGGTCTTCGTCCACGGCTCCCTTTCTCTGAGCTGATGCAAAGTATCTTTGGAGCTTTGCTACAACTGTGAAATACCACGGCAAAAGACAAAAGCAGCTCAGTCTAAGTCTCAATCTGCTTCTCCCTCTTGGGGGAAAATAAAGCTCCACAAACAGCTCAGTTCCAACGCAGAAGTAAATAACCAAGCCCAGACTTCGTCTCCAGGGCCAAGCTAAGAAAGCCCACATCCCACTCTCCGGCCCCCCCGCCCAGCGGGTTCCACTGCACCTCTCCTATGGTGGAGCAAGCCAGGCCTTCTGCCACCCCAGCTGGAGGCTCGGAGTCTACCTGTCCTAACAGGCTCCAAGCTTGGCAGCAGGACACCAGTGATCACCTGGGGAGCTGTGGAGTGGCTTGCAAGCAAAGGCGGAGGGCTGTCTTGAAAGAGAAATACGCATTTCCAGACCTGGAGCTGGCAACCCTTTGGCTCCAAGTCCCCAGGTGCCCATTGTGATGCAAAACCGCCCAGACCCTCTGGGCACAGGCCTCCTTCTCAGGCCAGGAGGCAGCAGTAGCAGTAACTAGACCCAGCTCTTCCATCAGATCCCAGAAAGGTGACAGCTGGTCCTTAAAGGCACACTCACAGAAAATCTCCTGTGGTAACATCCAGGGGGGAAAACAAAGGTCATACTTCAAAAACACCGACAGGACTATTTCCTAAAGGAAAACCCCAAGACCTGGCTTGAGGATGCTTTAAAGGAACTGTTTAATAAATTTTAAACCAAAAGAGGTTTCTTTCAAGATATTTGTTCTCCTCTCCATTTATCAAAATGTACTCATCTTTTAATCCAGAAACTTAGCAATTAAAAAAATGTTCAAATAAGTTGCGATCAGGAATGAACTGGCAGATGGCAGCTCAAGAAGCAGGTCGGAACTGAAGACCTGCCGCTGGCCAAGGGGGGGACCCGTCTGGTCCTTCACAAGGCCTTGGAGGTCTTGCTGAGACCTGGGACAGTCCGGGGCAGAACAGGGACGGCAGGCCTGCAGGGCACCTGGATCGGGGTCACTCCGGCAAAGCTGTCCTCCTCGCTCCATTTCGCCGACATCCCGGAACGGTCCAAGCCTAAACCTTACCTAGCTCAAGCACAGTTATGGATTCAGGCCGGGCCAGTATCCAACACCCCACACAATCGGCACCATGATGAACCTTTGAAGCCCACAGCAAGATCGGCCACTGCGAGAAGAGATGCTAATAATATCTGACCATGTTCGCTAGGTGTTTTACACCGTATTCACCTCTGGCTCATAAATCAAGGGTCACTAGAAAACACTTGGCGTTCCCGTCCCCTTCCAATTTCTTAAAATCAGGACACGCACTAGATCCTCCCTCCCTTCGCCTCACTCCCCCCGCAGCTTTATCCCAGGGTGGGGGCGGCTCCAGCAGCCGCTCTAACAACTGCTGGCCTTTTCGTCCCCAACGCGGGAGCGCAGTGCATCCCAGCGGACAAACTCGAGAACCGCACGCTGCTCTCCGCCTCCACCTACGTCCTCCCCGCTCTCAGTTCCAACCCGGGACCCGAATGCTCGAGCTCCGTGGATGCCCCGGCAGGAGGACGAGGGCTCAGAGGCAGCCTGCCCGGCAAAAAAGGACAGCCGCGCTCCGGTGGGCCCCGGGCCGCCCCAGGCAGAACCTGGAGAAGCCCGAGAACCCCCGCGTGCTGGCAAAGTTTGCCGAGAAGGGTCTTTTTGGACACCCCCACCACCGGCTCTAGGCTCGAACCCCCAGTTCCATCTGGCCCTGGAGTCCCAGACATAGACAAGCCCCCGGGCGCGCCGGCGGGCGTGTGTGCGTGTGTGTTTGGAGGAGGGTGGCCGCCCGCGCGCCCGAAGAGCTCCAGCTCTCTCGCCCCAGCTGCCCCCGAGCTGTGGGCGCCCGTCGGGCCCGGGGGTCACCTGCAAACAGCTGGGTGGGCAGCTGGGAGCCTGGGAGGCCCCTGCTCAGCCTCGGGGCACTGAGAAAGGAGAAGGGCGGGCGGAGCGGCTGTTGGGCTCTGGTTTCCTCCAACTCCGTTCGCGAAGCTCTCGCTGGGAGCCTGGAGCTTTAGCTTTCCCCGTCAGCCCCGGCCCCCGGCCCCCGCGCCCGCCGCGCCCAGCGGCCCGCGCCTCGCCCCGGGCCCCGGAGAGAAGGCGCGCCGGGGCAGCCGGCCAGGACACTGCGCTGCTGGCGCCTGGAGCTGCGGGCGCGCCCGGCCGGCCCCACTGCCCGGATTGCTGGGGTGGGCACAGCTGCCGGGACCCCGGACGCGCGGAGCCCTGGAGAACCGGCCGCTCCCCGAGGGGCCGCAGCGCCCCAGGCTCCGGGCTCCTGGCTGGCGCCCCTATCTGGCTCCCGGTGCACCCCGTTGCCCGCTTTCGGGGAGCAAAGAGGGGTCCCTGGTTTTGCAACACAGAGCCAAGCGCCGCTTCCGCCCAGCCCGGCACCCACGCGCCCGCACACACCCGGCGCTGGCCGGGCCGCTCACCTGAGTCCTAAAAGCTGTTGAATCCACATGGTCACGTTTCGGGGAGCGGGGCCTCAGACCTGGCTAGTCCGGGCCATCTGCGCGGCGCCCGCGCCCGCTCGCTTCCGTCCCGCGGCGCGGGTCTCCGGCTCTCTGTCCGCCGCCTCCCGCCGCCCGCCGGCCGCGGGGCGCACAGCGAGTCAGAGCGCGGCCGCGCGGGGCTCCATGCCGGCCGGCGCGCCGCCGCCGTTGGGGCGCATGGCTCAGGCTGGGCGGCCCGCGGGGGCGCACATCTTCTGGACCGGGCGCGGGGCTCGCGGCCCCCTCCGCGGGCGACACAGCGAAGGCGGCGGCGAGGAGGGGCGCGTTCCGGCGATGTCGCCGCGCAGCTAGGGGCCGGGGAGCCGCGGCTTCGCCCTCCGGGGCTGCGAGGAGAGAGGCTGGCGGCGTTGCCGCGCACGGTGCGTGTCTCCCGGCGCGCGGCTCTTGCCTCCAGCCGGAGCTCCGCGCCGATGGGGCGGCGCTGCTTAGGGTTTGGGGCGACGCGGGCCGGGCGGACGCGGGTGCCCTCCGCGAGCCGCCGGGTCGGGGGGCTCTGTCGGGGGCTCCGCCGAGGATCGGCGCCACTCAAGTTGCCCGGGGGCTCCGTCTGGGCGCTCGCTCTGCAAACGGCCGCGGCCCGGAGGCTGGCAGGAGGCGGGCACGGGAGGCGCGCGGGGCGTGGGGACGCGCGGCGGCGGCGCCGCGCGGAGGAGGCGGGCGGGGATCCCGGGGCCCCGCCGCCCGCGCCCACCGCGCCCGCCGCAGAGCCGCCCGCGCTGCTTGGCCGCCTCCCTCCTCGCGTCTGCTTCTCCGAGCGCTCGCCCCCGCCTCCCAGAGCTGGTCCCAACTCCGCCCGCCCGGCCCGGCTCACGTCACCACCCGCCTTCCCCGCCCCTCGAACGGGAGCCGGAGCCCCCGGCCCGGCCCCGGCTCCTGCTCGCCGCCCCCACCTCCCGGTGGCCGGGTCGCCGAGGGGGGACGAGGGGGCTGTCCCCGGCGGGGGCGATTGCGCAGGCGGGGGCTCCTTCCGCCCCTTTCCCCATCCCCGGTCGCGTCCCGGTCCCCACCTCGCGAAAGGCTCCAGAGAGGCCGCAGGCTCCGATTGGACCGCCGAGCGCCGCCGGATGGCGTTGCCAGGGTAACCGTATGGCATGCGAGGCAGTCCGAGGTTCCGACCCGGTTACGGGAGCTCCCAGTGGACCGGGAGAGCTACTTTGGGGAGGGGGCGGCCCCAAGGAAGGACTGGGTGTGACGCAAGGAACGGGGGCTGCGTGAAAAGTTTCCCAGGGCGGAGCTGCACCTCGCGGGCCGCGCGGGAGCGTCTGTCCGAAGGTCCCCTACGAGGGACTCGGCTCGCTGCGCGGGCTCCTACGTGGATGAAGTCACCGCGTTCCCGGTCAGAGCTTCAGCGCTTCTGCCCCTAACCCAGCCCAGTCTTACGCCCCTATTACCCCAGGATCCCTCCTCGCCCCGCGTAGCTGATGCCTGGCCAGGCCCTGGCTCCAAGTCACTGGAAAGTTCCAGGGAACCTGGGCCTCCCAGACTCTCCACCGGCGTTTCCCTGCTTCCTCCCAGGCCAGGACTCCTCTGTGCCTACGTGGTTAGGCTGTATTTCCAAAAAAATCAAAAGTCGTGGGGTGGGGCACTTTAAAGGAGGACAGACACTGGGTGGGGGCCTTTGACTGAGAAGTGACATGGGGCGGAATCCTCCGCAGACCCCTGACGCCTTGAGAAGCCACGACAGTGCCCTGCTTTTTAATCCTCTGAAGGCTGAGGGCAGTGCAGAAAAGGGGCCTTGGAAAGGACGCTGGTGCCACCCTTCACCGGGGAAAGAAGGTGCAAGGGGCGGGCAGGGGACACCAAGCCGAGCCTCTGCTCTGCACTCCGCAGGGGCTTGACCCAGGCCATGGGAAAGCCGCAGGGGTGCGGGGTGGCGGGGAGCACTCACAGGTGAGGCCTCCCTGGGAGGAGCAGCCAGTGAGGAGGTGGAGGGGCAGAGCCAGGAAGACCCTGGCTGGGGCAGTCTCCCAGGAAGACCCTGGCTGGGGCAGTCTCCCAGGGAGACCATGGCTGGGGCTCAGTGTCCCAGGGGGACCATGGCTGGGGCGCAGTGTCCCAGGAGGACCATGGCTGGGGCGCAGTGTCCCAGGAGGACCATGGCTTGGGTCTCAGTCTCCCAGGAGGACCATGGCTTGGGATGCTGTGTCCCAGGAAGAACGTGGCTTGGGCCTCAGTATCCGAGAAGGACCGTGGCTTGGGGCTCAGTCTCCCAGGCAGCCCTTTCACCCCCCAGACCCCCAGGACCTTTGCCAACAGCCTTGAGGAGCCAGGCACAGGACTGGACTCTGCCCAGGCAAGAGGTTGGCAGTGGCTCCCCACCAAGACTCCCAGGAGAGGGCCAGAGGCAGGGCAGTGTGGTGGTGGCAGGACGGCCAGCCTTGACGTGGGTAGACCAGGGTCCTGGCCGAGTTGGTTGTCTGGCCTCTCTGACCCTCGGTCTCTTCTTCTGTAAGATGGGTCCCACAGCCCCCCCGCGCCCCCCGGGGGAGGTGTTTGCAGAGCTCCATGAGAAGGACTCACACACGGTGTGGCTATGGTGATCTGTGAGCCGGTCCGCGGACCAGAAAGGCAGCAGGGTGAGTCAGCACTTTCCCTGCCGGGCCGCTCGGGGATCATCGTCCCCTAGAGCGTGTCCCTGAGGGGTGTGAGGGAGCGGGTCCCATTAAGAGGCCAGGGAGACCGGGAGGTCCTGGAGCCGGCGGGGCCCAGAGCGGCCGGCAGGGAAGGAGGCGCTCGCAGTGCTGCCACCTAGCGGGACGACGTGGCGGTGCTGCACCCGGAGGCCCTTCCTGCAACCCGAGGGGCCGCAGACGAGGAGCCAGGGCAGGGAGGGGCTCCGGACCGGACCTCGTGGGCGCCAGGAACCCCCTGGGCGGCTTGAGGACACCTGCTGACCTCTCTCAGAATGCCTTCTAAGTGCACAGATGAAAAAGCACGGGATTATTAGGAAACCAATCCCAGGCAAATGCATGATCAAAAGAATAAAAGCACATTTCTGATGTAGCCTGATGTATTTTTCATTAATACACTTAGCGAGCAACAACTGACAGATCCTAAATTGCCTTCCTTTCGATGCCCAGATATGCAGCAATAATAACATTCTGAGCTACCTGCAGCCGCGGCAATATGATACGAAATGCCCGAACTTTCTCTGTCTGACTGTCCCAGGCACCGTGTTCTGCCACCTTCGTTTATAATGAAAAGAAACGCCAAGTTTCAGTTAGGGTTAAATAAAGATGCCAGTTTTCCCCATCCAAGTTGAAAGGCCCGTTGAATTCTGTCCAAGTACCCTGGGACTCCCTGGGCCAAGAAAATAGTAGAAGGAAGTGTTTTCTGCAAACTGAGATGGGAGCAAACCCTGCAGAAGACTCCAGGGGACGCCAGAGCCTGAAGACCACAGCGCGATGCCCCTGGTGAGTGGGGGCCTCTTCAGCCCGTGGGGAGGGAGGATGCCCTGTGCCCCCATCCAGGCTCAAAACTGGGATTCAGAACCGGGGTACACTGATTCCCTTTTTCTCTAGAGTAACTCACGTTCACCTCTCTGCAGAAAGAGCAGCCCACCTGTTATTATTATTATTATTATTATTTAAATGACAAAATCATTGAACATGCTGTGAAACAAAACATTAACTGTGTTTCACCATTTATAGCACTAGTTTCTTACACTTTGATGGCACTTACATTTCTGACGGGTTCATTTTTCTTCCCTTGGGGCCAGGAAAGTTGTGTGTATGTCACTCCCACCCAACACAGACGCACGCACACACACACACTCACACACACACACACACACACACACACACACACCTCCCAGCTTCGGCAGATACAAAAGGGAGCTGTTCAGATGTCCACGCTGTGGTCATCCCTGCCGGTCACCCTGCTAATTCTAGCCCCTCCTCCCCACAGGGAAGTCCATACCCTGGAACCCTGGGGAAGCCCTGTGGTCTCCTCACCTAGTCCCCTCCCCTATTTTCCCAACAAAGGAGTCAGCAGACCCCCGCAGGAGGTCCTCTTTGAAGCTCTCTGAGGCCATTTATCTAATGGCCTTCACAGACTTGACTATTTTTAAAACCCATCCGAAGCCAAATTGAGCTGCCATTGTTCATTTTTCTCCCAAGGAGGTAAATGTGTCTTAACCATGACATTTGATTAAGTAGCTACGTTTGTGATTTTAAATGGAAGGGAAAATGCTGATTACAATTATTATAAGTTTCTTGAAAGCATTCACAGGAGTCTCTTCCCTGGCTCCCCTCACACAGTAAAACCTGCACGAAGACGCTCACAGTTGTCAGGGGTAAGGGGGAGTGATGCAAAGTCACTTTTCCTTCTCAGGGAGGTTATGTGCTGCAGATTTAGGGTTTCCTCCCCCTGGCACTTGAGTTGCTTCCTGGGTGAGGCTGCACAGAGCTGCACACAGCTGCACTGTACAACCCAGCTGAGTGCAGGGCAGAGATCAAGCTTCCGGGTAGAGGTGGGCTCCAAGAGGCTGCACTCCTACCAACAAAATGACGCACAGGACAGTCATCCCGCAGTCCAGGACCTGCCGGCAAGAGAAAATGCCAGGTCTGAACTGCCTGTTAAAGTAACTCCTGCATCAGAGAGAAGAAGAGGGGATTCCTGGGCTTGCTCTGAGAAGTGATAGCCTCCTAGTGCAGATGGAAGGAGGCCGCAAAAGAACTTGATCTGGCCCAGGGTGGAGAAAAACTCTCATCTCAACGCTTTCACGGATGCTCTGTGTTGATAGGTTCGCCTCTTCTGTTTAGATGGAGAGGGACTAAGAGAAAGAAGGTTGATTTGCATTGCAAAGTAAAGTGACAGGATTCGAAAGCAGTCTATGCCGTTTTCATCCTGTGACCCAACCTGAAGGAACCGCTCTTACCTGGGACATCCCAGTCACATGGCACAGGGCAAGGAGTCATGGCAGAACCATGCTGTATCCCTTGCGACTTCTGCTAGGACGGGGCGTGTGTCACATCCACTCACATTTCATTGGCGAAGCAAGTCACACGGCCAGGCTGATGTTGGGTAGGGGTGAGAAAGTACAGACCCCACACAGGAGGACAGGGAACACTGCACAGTCACACAGTCTTCTACACTCAAGGGCACACACAACTCAAGAAGATAATTTATATCTTGTTTTCCTCAAGCCCCTGAAGTTGATAATGTCAGAATTTGTGAGAAAGGAGAAAACATGTTTTCCACTCAGCGTGCTGAGTTTGCATCCCTTCTTCTGCCTCCAAAGCTCAACGTAGATCCTGGATCCATGAGGAGGACCCAGAGCCTTGTAAATGACACCAGGCTGTGGCAGTCATGGGTTCACCTCTCATTCCAAGATGGTGAGATCTTTCGGGGTTGTGCTTCTCCCTAGAGGGGAGAGCTGTGATCGCTCAGTAAAAGTCCTCGAGAGGTTGGTTAATAGGCATGATTAGAAGGAATAAGTTCTAGTGTTTGATAGTAAAATAGGGTGAGTATAGTCAACTATAATTTATTGTATATTTTTAAATAGCCAGAAGAAAAGCATTGGAAAATTTCCAACATGAAGAAAAGATAAAGGTCAAGGGAATGGATATCCCAATTACCCTGATTTGATCATTATACATTGTATACATGAATCAAAATATTACACATACCTTCAAAATATGTACAATTATTATGTACCAATAAGAAATCATCACAATCACTGCCATCTCCATCATCACCACCCTATTCCTCATCATCATCACCACCACCACCACCACCAGCGCCACCAGCATCATCACCACCACCATCATTTCCGCCACCACCATCATTACCATTATGACCATCACCACTACCACCATCCTCATCACCACCACCACCATCATCAGCACCACCATCACCATCATCACCATCACCACTACCATCACCACCACCATCACCATCACCACCATCACCATCACCACCATGACCATCACCACCACCACCATCCTCATCACCACCACCACTATCACCACCACTATCATCACCATCACCATCAGCAGCACCATCACCACCACCACCGTCATCACCACCACAATCATCACCATCATCACCCTCACCATCCTCACCACCACCACCACCATCATCACCCTCACCATCATCACCACCACCACCATCATCACCACCATCCTCATCACCATCACCACCACCACCATCACCACCAGCATCATCACCACCACCACCGTCATCACCACCACAATCATCACCATCATCACCCTCACCATCCTCACCACCACCACCACCATCGTCACTCTCACCATCCTCACCACCACCACCACCATAATCACCCTCACCATCATCACCACCACCACCATCATCACCACCATCCTCATCACCATCACCACCACCACCATCACCACCACTATCATCACCATCACCACCATCAGTAGCACCATCATCACCATCACCATCAGCAGCACCATCACCACCACCACCGTCATCACCACCACAATCATCACCATCACCACCACCACCGTCATCACCACCACAATCATCACCATCATCACCCTCACCATCCTCACCACCACCACCACCATCATCACCCTCACCATCCTCACCACCACCACCACCATCATCACCGTCACCATCATCACCACCACCACCATCATCACCACCATCCTCATCACCATCACCACCACTACCATCACCACCCCTATCACTATGATCACTATCATCATCACCACCACCACCACCATCACCACCACCACCATCACCACCACCACCATCATCACCACCATCCTCATCACCATCACCACCACCACCATCACCACCACTATCATCACCATCACCACCATCAGTAGCACCATCATCACCATCACCATCAGCAGCACCATCACCACCACCACCGTCATCACCACCACAATCATCACCATCACCACCAACACCGTCATCACCACCACAATCATCACCATCATCACCCTCACTATCCTCACCACCACCACCACCATCATCACCCTCACCATCCTCACCACCACCACCACCATAATCACCCTCACCATCATCACCACCACCACCATCATCACCACCATCCTCATCACCATCACCACCACCACCATCACCACCACTATCATCACCATCACCACCATCAGTAGCACCATCATCACCATCACCATCAGCAGCACCATCACCACCACCACCGTCATCACCACCACAATCATCACCATCACCACCACCACCGTCATCACCACCACAATCATCACCATCACCACCAACACCGTCATCACCACCACAATCATCACCATCATCACCCTCACCATCCTCACCACCACCACCACCATCATCACCCTCACCATCATCACCACCACCACCATCATCACCACCACCATCATCACCACCATCACCACCACCACCATCACCACCACCACCATCATCACCACCATCACCATCACCATCATTACTACCACCATGACCATCACCACCATCACCAACACCATCGCCATCACAGCCATCACCACCACCACCATTATCATCATTACCACCACCATTATCACCACCTCCATGACCGTCATCATCTTACATTACTGCAACCATGACCGTCACCACCACCATCACCATCACACCATCATTATCCCCACCAGCATCACCATCACGCCATCAGCATTAGCATGTTTTAGAGTTTTGTTGGAATTCAGTATCTGCCAAGACACCCATTCTTAGAACGTGAAAAAGCAGGTGACCCTCCTGTGGCCCCCCTTTTTTGCCAGTCATTGCAGGGCCTCATTTACCCCAAGCAGCAGCTTCGGTGACACACAGGCCACTCATCACCAGGGTAGAGTAACTGAGCAGAAAAGCCACTTCCTCCAGCAGTGCCCTGTCTGAACTGCTGTTCTTGGGCTTGAAGAGGCTTCTGGAACATGGAACATGCTCAGCAGAGAGGAAAACATGTCACTTATTCAGTGGCAGATGCAGAACAGACACCCAGTGGGTTCACTGGAGTTCGGCCTAAAACTCCCCCCCGTCTATAAGCGTCAGCCTCAGCAGCATGCATTTCATATTCGTGATCTCATTTAACCTCCACAAAGACCCACAAGGGTTGGTAACATTACCATACCCAGGCATGGTAACAGTACCATGCCTACTACTTTAAAAATTTAACACCCATGCAGCCCAGGCACGGAAGTGGACGCTGGACACAGACGGAGCCAGGCACTCACTGGCTTTTCTTTAGACTGAGAGATGGTTCCTGGATGAGGAAGCTCCAGGCTGGGCTTCAGGCGATGACCCAACTGGTGTTCAGGTATTCCGTTTTGCAATGTCCAGCGTGGCTGCCTGATCACATGTGCATGTCAGAGGAGCCTTCAGCTGGGAAGGGCCGATAAGTGACCCGGACCTGGCCTGCCCAATGCCAAGGCCTCCTTTGGTGCACCCCATGGAGGACACTCATCTGTGGAGACACAGTCGCGTCTCAGACCATTTATGTCCCGTGCTCTGACTATGCTGTACAGCGGAACCCCTGGCAGGCAGCATGTGTTCAGGGCAGCGGTATCCAAATGCTATGAACTGATGTCCTGATGGTTATTTTCCTACATGCAAAGAACTGGCCCCTGCACAATGCTGGTTCTAAATTTCACCTTTGATATCATGCTGATGTGCAATGTTCGCTTTTGTTCTCTTTGATGGAACTTGGCTAATTGCTAAGAATATGACATGCTGCCCGCTGACCACCCCATGTTTATTTTTCTCTTCTTCCTTCCTAACAATACTGCGGTGGTGGTGAGGGGTGGGAGGGGGTTTAACCAATGCGCAAAGCCGGGTTTTATATTTGCAAGCCCCGCTTATACCTAGGGTGGATCGTGACACAGCTCTGGCCAATGACGTGTGAGCAGAAGTTGCTTGATGGGACTTCTGGCAAAGCCCTTAAGGAGACGACTGACCCATTAACATATCTTTTGCCTTTCCTTGTCCTTACTCCTGGCTAGGATGCAGATGAGATGCAGGAGGGGGAGCAGCCATGTTGTCACCATGCAGTAACAGATGTGAGGTTGACACTGCATTCTTACGATGCCAGGGAAAAATAATTCAAGTAGTCTAGGCCCCTGAGATGTCATGGATGTCCATTTGAACTCCAAATGACCTGTCTCTAGATTTGCTCTCAGGCAGGGAAAGGAAATGCTCCATTAGTTTAAGCTGCAGTTTATTCCAGTTTTCTGTAGCTTTTTGTCAGATGTAATCCTAAATTGACAGAGGGGGCAAGTGCTTACCTGAAAAGCTGTTAAAACTCAAATGCAGGCTTTCATTTCTTCAAGGTTCTAAATTTTCTAGGGAGGAATCTTACCTACTCCTACTAAAAGTCATAATTGGCCAGGCATGGTGGCTCATGTCTGTAATCCCAGTACTTTGGAAGGCCCGGGCAGGTGGATCACCTGAGGCCAGGAGTTCAAGACTAGCCTGGTCAAGGTGATGAAACCCTGTGTCTACCAAAAATATAAAAATTAGCCAGGCATAATGGTAGATGCCTGTCGTTCCAGCTACTCGGGAGGCTGAGGCAGGAGAATAGCTTGACCCAGAAGGTGGAGGTTGCAGTGAGCCAAGATGGTACCAGTGCACTTCAGCCTGGGCAACAGAGTGAGACTCTGCCTCTAAAACCCCTCATAATCAAAGAGGAAGGCTGAGACACATGTAGAATCAAATGGCTAAATAGAAACAGAATGCATGGGTGTTAAGCTAAGCCTTCACATTATCCCTTGTAATTTTTTTTTTTTTTTTTTTTTTTTGAGATGGTGTCTCACTCTGTCACCCAGGCTGGAGTACAGTGGCATGGTCTCAGCTCACTGCAACCTCCACTTCCTGAGTTCAAGCAATTCTCTACCACAGTGTCCTGAGTAGCTGGGATTACAGGAGCCTGCCATCATACCCAGCTACTTTTGTTTGGATTTTTAGTAGAGACGGGGTTTCACCATCCTGGCCAGGCTGGTCTTGAACTCCTGACCTCGTGATCCGCCTGCCTCAGCCACCCAAAGTGCTAGGATTACAGGCATGAACCACTGCGCCCGGCTTTCTTATACGTTTTTATTTATACCTATTTTGCCAAAGCCCCAAGTCACGTTACTGGCTGAGATGTGCACTGGGATAGTGTTGTGAAGCTGAGAAATTCACCATCCCTTTGTTCCCGTGCTGCTGGACTTCTCAGCGAGTGAGGAGGTAAATGCGGAGTCTCCAGGAGGCTGACTCCTCCTGGCTCTGGGTCTGCATTCTGGTAAAGGTTCTTGATTGTAGGCACCAACAGAAGGCTCCTGAGACGGCAGCACGGATTCCTGTGTCTGAGCAGATGTTTAAACGCTGAATCAGGCCCAAAGCTTCCTAAACGAACTCCAGGAGTTCATTTATCCCCAGCTATAGAAAGTGGCGATAGCAAGCCAGGGTCTGCGCTGGGGAGAAGCGCTCCCTGCCATCCCACCCCCACTCCCCAGGACACACAGGTCTGTGGAATCAACATAGACACTTGTATCAAGCAAGAGGAAGCATGTGTTACTCAGAAGAAACACAATTTCATTGTTTTGTTTTTGTTTCTGGGTTTTGGATTTGGAGGGTTTTTTAGGAATTAGACAAATAATTTCAAGTTCTTCCTCCATCGCCTACCAGCTGAATGATCTTAGACTGGTGACGTCACCTCCCTGACCGCGATTTTCACCTCCAGAGAATGGGAGGGGAAGAAGCATGCCTCGGGGACCAGGCTGAGGATGAACTGCAAAGCTGCTCTGTTGGACACTCTCAGTCACCATTGTTAGTATGAGGTCCACTGTCAGTGAAACTGATTGAAAGTGATGTACCTCTGAGGACAGCCAGCAAGTGTCCATTAACTTCATTTATACAGCAAGCGTTTACTGCACATGCTCCTAGGTGCCAAGGATGCTTTGGTAAATTAAACGCCCTTGGTCCCTGCCCTCACCAGGCTTTCACACTACAGACAGAGACATAAGATATAAATGCAACATTGTTCATTGAAAATCTCTGAAGGTCACTGGCTATTTTCTGTGGTTCTCAGCACCATCACCACCCCTGCAAATTCTCTCCTGTTCTTATGGGCTAGAAACCTGCAAACTACATTTCCTAGACTTCCTGGCCTATAGGAGCAAAATGATCCTGTGTATTCCTGTGGAATGTTAGTGTCTGGGTCCCAGAAGAGGGTTGGAAAATGTAGGAAAGCCTGTGCTACAGCCATACATGTTCATGTAACTTATTCAACAGGAATTTAGTGAATACTGACTGTACACAATGTACTTGCTAAATGCTGTGTGTGACACACAGATGCCTGTGCCTCTAAGAAACTTGGTAGAAAAATAATAACCCACACATATTTGGGTTAACTCCTCTTTAAATAATCAGCAGTTCAGATTCAGTCATTCTTCAATTCATTTGTTCATTCATGTAGCCAAAATTTATTCTGAGATGGCTGAATCTAAATCTGACCAATGAGGTCTCTACTCTCATATTATTTTCTATTTTGTTCCAATGAGTTTCAGAAAACATAGTCCAGACAAACATCCTTTGAAACCTGGACTTGGGAGGAGGGTCTGCTGAGACTGGGTTTTCTCCATTCCCAGACGCCTCTGATCAAATCCCAAGTCCCAAAGATGCAAGTGAGAAAGTTATTAAGTGCTCTGTGATTGGGACATCGGAGATGTTAATTAACCCTTCCTTGAGACGGGCAAAAGGGGCAGGTAGGTTTCTCTGCATAGTGTTTAGGAATGTGGTTGCCAATCTAGGAGAAGTGAGTTTCCCAGAGGAAGGGGGGACTCTTGGCCAGCAGGGTGTCCCATATGTTCCAATCTACCTGGAGCGGTGGTCCTTGGGTTCACCGCACCCCCTTGCACTCCAAGCACCCTAGCTTGGACGATAAATTCTACAGTCCCTTCTGCAGCTACCAGTTTTGTTTCCTGGGGCTGCCGTAACAGAAGATCACAGACCAGGGGGTTAAACAACAGAAATGCATCTTCTCCCAGTTCTGGAGGCTGCAAATGCAAATCAAGGTGCAAATGCAAATCAGGGTTGGATTCTCCTTGGACCTCTCTCCTTGGCTTGCAGGCGGCTGTCTTCTGGCCGAGCCCTTGTGTGTCCCCAACTTCCTCCTGCGTGTGTGTGCATCCCTTACGTCTCTTCCTCTGCTCATAAGGAACCAGCCCTATAGGGTTAGGACTCCACTGTTATGACCTCATTTAACTTTAATTACCTCTGTCAGGGCCCTGTCTCCAAATACGGTCAGTGGAGGTTTGAGGCTTCAGCATATGGGTCTTCGGAGGCCACAGTCTGTCCAGAACACACTGGCCCTATCCATCAGGTACTGCCACACCAATGGCTTTCAGCCTTAGACAGAGCCCACCTGGGGCTGTAAACTGCCAAGGTGTTGGGAAGAAAGAATGGAAGTCCACACATGTTAACAGCAGCATTATTCACAACAGCCAAACAGTGGACACACCCAGATGCCCATCAGTGGATGATGGAAACATGCGGTGTGATTTCTGCAGACAGTAGCATCCTATGACGTGGCCGGAAGTGGGAGGGGAGCACCGACACTTGCTTCAACACATGCGACCTGTGAGAACAAGGCACTGAGTGTACAGATGACCTTTGAAAACTTGGCGCTGAAGAGCTCCAGGCACGCAATCGGTTAGCGCGCGGTACTTACATGACAGTGCGAGCGGAAAACTTGGCGCTGAGTGTACGAACCAAACTCCAACGGCCACGTGTCGTCCATGGATAGGAAACGCCCAGAACAGGACGCTCTAAAGAGGCTGAGAATGGAAAAGTGGGGTGGGGGAAGGAGGACAGAAGAGTGGTAGCCGAAGGGCACAGTTTCTTTTTGGGGTGATGAAACGTTCCAGAACTGACTTTGGTGATGTTTGCGCACACTGCAGATACACCAAAATCCACCGAGTTAAATTGAAACGCACACTTGACGCTGTTGAATTATATACTTGAAATGGCTGAATTGTATAGCATACAAATTACATCTCGATAAAGCTGTTTAAAGAAATCATGCGTGGGTGAAAGGTCCACTCAAAGTAAGATAACCAACGGACTGTAATGGAATAGAGTGAAAAGCATGGGTGTGAAATTTCACTTACAGCCAGTCATTCATCAACCGCCCCTTATCAAAGAAACCCCAGCTGTCAAACTTCAGCGGGTGTCAAACAAGATCCCCCGTGCCACCTGAGGAGGTTCGTAATGCTCATGTCTCTTCTAACTACCTGTAGGTACCACGACAGGTTCTTTTCCTACTCTTCAACCAAAACAACATATTGCAACAGACTGAATGAAAAAACAGATAGAAGAATCCAGCCGCCTCACGTAATTTCTTTTTAATGTGGAATGTTATTTTTAATCAAAATGTTATTTACATTAGCAACAAGATTTAAAAAAAAAAAAAAACAATGAGGCTTGAGACAGAGACTCAGTGGCTGAGTGTATGGGCCTCAGTTATAAAATAAGCAGTGTTATTCCCGAGCTGGCATAGCTGCTCATTCAATCTTTCTTCTTCTTTTTTTTTTTTTTTTTAAATTAGATGGAGTTTTGCTCTTGTTACCCAGGCTGGAGTGCAATGGCGTGATCTCGGCTCACCGCAACCTCCGACTCCCGGGTTCAGGCAATTCTCCTGCCTCAGCCTCCTGAGTAGCTGGGATTACAGGCACATGCCACCATTCCCAGCTAATTTTTTGTAGTTTTAGTAGAGACGGGGTTTTACCATGTTGACCAGGATGGTCTCGATCTCTTGACCTCGTGATCCACCCGCCTCGGCCTCCCAAAGTACTGGGATTACAGGCGTGAGCCACCGCGCCCGGCCATTCAATCTTTCAAAGAGAATCTTTGACACCCACTCTGTGCTGAGGTGATAATGGTGATGTGATCAATACTAGCTAATATCATAAACCACCTACTATGTGTCAAATGCTTTCCCAATCTGAGCCGTTTTACCCCTACAGCAGCCCCGGAAAGTAAGAATCGTTGCCTGCTCCAGGAGGCGGCTGCAGGGACAGGTCTGCGGTGTGTGTTCCAGAGTTGGAGCTCTGGCCAAGGTGTGCCCTGGCCCTTTGCTCACTGGAGGACCTGCACAAGAGGCAGGCAGGTAAGCTGTCTGCTGCTGCGGCTGACGCACAGGCTCTCCTCGAGTGACTTGGGGAGGTGGATAAATGACTGCTCCTAACATTCTTAGTGTGACTGAAGTGCTGGTCACTCAGTCACTCATTTGTCCATACATTCATTCATTCATTCATTCATTCATTCATTCATTCAGTGATATATGTCAAGTGCCCACCATGAGCCAGAGTGAGAAGCTCTCCTGCAATCCCAGGATTTCTTAAACAAAATACACAAAGCACTTACACAAAAGATTGATATTTTATGATACATATATGTAAGCATTAGTATTAATTACACGTATGTGTATGCATATAATGTGTAGTACCTGTATGTGTGCATATATATATATTTACATGCTTTAAACCAAACATCATTAGTGCAAAGATAAATGCACCAATGAGAAAGTGAACAAAAATATAGAAATAGACATTTCACAAAAGAGAAAAGATAAACATTGGAAGAAAAACCCAACTTAATTGGTAATTAGGTTGAGTGAAAAAAAACAAGCACTGGAGACACCATAGAGCATGATATTCTTTATCAAAATGATGGCGAGAAAATCAGACAAATAATACGCTAGGCATCCACATAGATGTAACACGACTATTTTCAGAGAAGGAAGGAGGGGCTTCAGGCCTGCAGAGCTCTGCAGGAACGCACTGGTTATCTTGCCAGTTCCCGGCTTGTATGGTGGATTCATGCGAATGTCTCGTGTTGTTAAAAATAAAGAAACGAGGCCTCACCTCATTTAATGGCTTATGCATGTAATCCCAACATTTTGGGAGGCTGAGGCAGGAGGATTACTTGAACCCAGCAGGCCGAGACCAGCCTGGACAACATGGTGAAACCTGTCTCTACAAAAATACAAAAACTAACTGGGTGTGGTGCTGCACACCTGTGGTCCCAGCTACTTGGGAGGCTGAGTTGGGAGGAACAGTGGAGCGCAGGAGCTCAAGGCTGCAATGAGCCGAGATCACGCCACTGTACTCTCGTCTGGGTGACAGAGTGAAACCCTATCTCAAAAATAAATAAATAAAAATTAAAAACTAAATGTATCAGCAATGATAATAATAATAGACTAGGCACAGAGGCTCACACCTGTAATCCTAGCACTTCGGGAAGCCAAGCCAGGCAGATCACTTGAGGTCAGGAGTTCAAGATCAGCCTGGCCAACATGGTGAAACCTCATCTCTACTAAAAGTACAAAATTAGGCCAGCCACGGTGGCTCACGCCTGTAATCCCTGCGCTTTGGGAGGCTGAGGCAGGTGGATCACCTGAGGTCAGGAGTTTGAGACCAGCCTGGCTAACATGATGAAACCCCGTCTCTACTAAAAAAAGTACAAAAAATAAGCTGGACATGGTGGCAAGGACCTATAATCCCAGTTACTCAGGAGGCAGAGGCAGGAGAATTGTTTGAACCTGGGAGGCGGAGGTTGCAGTGAGCTGAAATCATGATACTGCAGTCCAACTTGGGCAACAAGAGCAAAACTCCATCTCCAAAAAAAAAAAAAAAAAAATACAAAATTAGCCAGGCATGGTGGTGTGCACCTGTAATCCCAGCTACTCAAGAGGCCGAGGCAGGGGAATCACTTGAACCCAGGAGGCACAGGCTGCAGTGAGCTGACATGGCACCACTACACTCTAGCCTGGGTGACAGAGAGACCATCTCAAATAATAATAATAGCAAAAGAGGGCCACGCATGCCTGGGGAGTCACGAACCCAGGCATAGCGTTCATTAAATTATGCACACCTCAAGTCTGCAGATGGAAACAAACAAGCCATCCCGGGGTTCTCTCCTTCCTTCCCTGCACTCTGCCTGCGTCCTGAACAGCAGCAGTGCGGACCCCGTGAGCCTCGGCTGGCAGGTAAGGGTCGCCTTCTCTTCCCGCACTGAGGTTCCCCATGGAGTCCAGGAGGAGAGGTGTTTCTTAAGGGTTTTCTGTAAGGCCAGGAATCAAGATGGAATCATTGCCTCATCCTCTATTAGCCAGAAAATTCTCTAAGCCAAACCCTCCCACAGCCTGTGGTCCCTTCACTCAGCCAAGAGCACCCTTGTGTTTAGAGAGCAAGGTGGGTTCCGTGTCGTCCCACCAGGGTGGAGAAGTCAGAGAACACAGCTTCCCCCGTCTGCCCCTGACAGCTCCACGTTACAAGAGTTGCCCAACTTCCTTAAATATCTTGTTACTTCCTCCTCATTTCAGTGGCTCTGTCACAGGAGCGCCTGGGAAACCTCAGGTCATTGGCTCTAGGGCCTCTGGGAGGGTCCCCACCCCGACCCTGAACAGGACAGGGGAAGGGAGAACACCCGGAGAACTGAATCTTGAAACCCCGGAAGGAAACGCGGTCCTGCCATCTTTGCAAGGCGATCTCCCACAGTGAGCCTGCAGAAACAAGGGTCATGGCTGGAGAGTGCATGCCAGCTCCAAGGGCTCTGTTCCTTGTACTTTCTCCAGCGATTACTCTTATTTTTCTGCAGCTCAACAAGGACAGTCCGCTGATGTGAGCGTCTTGTGACTTCTCCCCCAGCGCAGCCTGCCTGGCAGCTTCCTGTGCTCCCAGCACGAAGCAGAAGATGACCTTCAGCCAGAGGAGAGAGTGCAGCGCGGATGAGAAGGACATGGCACAGGGACTGGCCTGGTTGTTGGGGCGGAGACGGAAATCCATTTCCCTCTTTTCCTCCACCCCAGTGTGGGCGACTTCCTGAGTCTCCACACACACCACCGTCTGAGGCTCTCGCTGACCTGCTCCAAGGTGAGGGATTCCCTGTATTTGGGGCGGAAGACACATCCCCACCCCGCAAGGCTGCAGTGCAGGACAGACACATGGCCGGCCCAGAGATGCTGCAGAGTGTTTGTCCTGGATTTTAACACGTTTGCGTCCCTGGTGGTCCCAGCGGCCGCTGCCAGGGACTAAAACATCTTTGCCAGATTTTCAAAAGGCCCAGGGAAGGGAGGGGAGAGCCCAAGGTGAGAGCACTGCTTTACCGGAGGCCTGATTTCCACACGAGGAGCTTTTCTCAGCCTGATCGCATACCTGCTTCTAGGCAGGGCCCAGCTCAGTCTTTCAGCCTGAAGCCAAAGAGCACGAATGAGCCCTCCCCTGACTTCAAAAATAAAATCCCGGTACAGTGTGATGACCATGATTACTGTTACCATTATTACCAGCACTGCAATCATTTGTGCTCTGCCCTTTCATCCCAGAATTTCAAAGCAGAGTGCTTCGTAAGGAGACGGCTATTCATTTGTTCAGTGAGAGGCATCCTTTGAAAACGGAGCTTCCAGACACTTGATAAAAAAACAACAACAACAACAACAAAAACTGCTCTGATTTGTACTCAGCGTGATTAACCAGAGAGGGGCTTTCCTGAGCATAGATGTGTCTGTTGAGGGGGGTCCAGACTCAGGTCAGAGGCGAGCTCCCCAAACACTCCAGGAAGCAGCAGCTCGGGGTCTACACTTCTGAGACTCTGTGCAGCCCCCTCCCACGTTTGATCCTCCTGCTGCAGGATCAAAAGTCAGTCACAGGCACACCGGACCTGCGTGGCAGCACAGCAGCGTGGCTGAGGCTCAGGCTCTATCAGGTGGCTTCGCTTCGGAAATTCCAGCTGCGTGTCCTCAGGAAAGTTACTGACTGCTCTGTGCTTCAATTTCCCATTCTGTAGAATGGGGTTAATGAGTTTCCGCCTCTTGGTGGTTCTGCTAGCTGAGTCATCACAGGCTGTGCCCTGTGAGCAGCATTGGGTATGGAATAAGCTCTCAGTGAGTTACAGAGATGTGGACCCCCACCGTGGGGATGCCCCTCCCTGGCTTGAAATGCAGCAAG
This sequence comes from Saguinus oedipus, assembly GCA_031835075.1. Classification (NCBI taxonomy): domain Eukaryota; kingdom Metazoa; phylum Chordata; class Mammalia; order Primates; family Cebidae; genus Saguinus; species Saguinus oedipus. The sequence continues at coordinate 42,356,090 of CM063175.1, read as the reverse complement.
GGCTGCCTGTTGCTCTGGCAGGCACAGCTCCTCTGCACAGCACAGCCTGGAGGCTCTCCAGGGTCGGACCCCCTTTCCCCCATGCGTGCCCCTTGGTACTCACCACTGCACCGCCCGCTCCTCCCTCGGCGCTGCCACTGACGTGTGTGCAGGTCCGGAAGTCTTCCTGCTCATCCCTGAAGCCCTCTGTCCACCTCAGTCACCCCAGGCCTCCGCATCGGCCCACGCTTCCTCTTGGAGAGCTCCTCTTTGCCTTCATGTCCCTTGGCGAACTGACCCTAGTCCTTCAGGACCTCTGTGAGTGTCACCTCTCCTGAGGAGTTTCCTGGACTCCCCTGTCTTGATTAGCTGGATCCCCCTCCAGTGCCACAGCCCACGGCAGGGTCTCCTCCTCCCCCTCCGCCGTCATCTTTCTTTTTCTCCTGGTTTATCCCCCTGGACCCTCGTTCCTGGCAGGGCAGGCCTTGCCTCTGGCCATCCCAGCACCTGGTCTCCGCAGGCTCCCAGAGGCTACCTAGAAAGCCTCTCCCAGCTCTACAAGGGGAGCTGCAGCCTCAGCCTTTATGTTGGTGTTTGAGAACAAGGTGACGTCCACACTTGTCAAGGAAGCTCTTTCCCTTGTATTGGGTGTTTCTGGGGTCAGAACAGAGACGCACACAGAGGGGCCACATGCTGCCCGGCTCACCAAAGGTGCCACGTCCCTGGCTATGGGGAGGATGGAACGCGGCTACGGGGAGGATGGAGGGCTGTGTGAGAAGGTGAGTGGATGGTGCCTGCACAGGTGGGTGGCACAGTTTATTCCAGCTGAGGATGAAGCCCTTCTTTGTCCTGCAGCTGAGGCCCCAGGTCACCTGGTAAACTCATTCCCCTGTGTCTTCATAAAACCCTTGGACAAATCAATGGAAAACAGAGTGACTTCTAGGGAGACCCCCAATGAGCAGACAGCTCCTTTCATTGTAGTTAAATACTGTAAATAGCAAGTGCATTCTGGAAACATTATATACAAGAATTTTGGCCAGCACGGTGGTTAATGCTTGTAATCCCAGCACTTTGGGAGGCCAAAGCCAGTGGATCACTTGAGGTCAGGAGTTCGAGACCAGCCTGGCCAACATGGTGAAACCCTGTTTCTACTAAAAGTACAAAATTTAGCCGGGTGTGGTGGTGCACACTTGTAATTCCAGTTACTCGGGAGGCCGAGGTAGGAGAATCACTTGAACCTGGGAGGTGGAGCTTGCAGTGAGCTGAGATCTTGCCACGAACTTCAGCCTGGGCAACAGAGTGGTGAGACTCCGTCTCCAAAAAAAAAAACAACGAGAATTTTACTCGACACTAGGCACCTGACTGCGTTTGAGTGACGTGGCTGAGAACAGGAAGGTGGTTAAACCAAGGGACCGTGCTGGATAAGGACCCTGCACTGGCGTCGGTCACAAAGGTCAGGAGGTAGCAGGGCGTCTTCGTTCTTCATACCATCCATTTATCAGCTGACATATCGATCCATTTATTTCGTAAAAACTGTTGAGCTTCCGCTCTGCTGGGGGGTCACCCAGTCATATGAAACCATGAACTATGTAAGAGAAAAGATATAGACATACTGAAAAGCTGTAAAAGAATTATGGTCGGCCGGGCGCAGTGGCTCACGCCTGTAATCCCAGCACTTTGGAAGGCTGGGGGTGGGCAGAACACCTGAGGTCGGAAGTTTGAGACCAGCCTGGCCAACATGGTGAAACCCTGTCTCTACTAAAAATATAAAATAATAGCCAGGCTTGGTGGTGCATGCCTGTAATCCCAGCTACTTGGGAGGCTGAGACAGGAGAATCACTTGAACCTGGGAGGTGGAAGTCGCGGTGAGCCAAGATCGCTCGTGCCATTGTACTCTAGCCCAAGCGACAAGAGCAAAACTCCATCTCAAAAAAAAAAAAAGAAAAAAAAAGAATCATGGTTTGGGATGGCACAGGTCCTCTGGAGACTGCCTAGCCCCACTGCAGTTTTTAGTTAGTGAATACTAGGTTGTAGTATGAGGGCACAGAGAAGCCTAGACACTAGCCCGAGGTCACACAGCATCTGCATGTGATCACCACACTGTGCTGCAAGCCAGTCCTGCAAACTGGATTCCCCAGTGAGCAAACCTCAGGCGCTCACCAGGCTGGGAAGACAGTCTGCAATATGCCAACTGTCACCTCACAGGCCCTCCTGCAACCGGTCTGGTGCGAATGGCCAGTTAACTCCAATAAAGTGTGTCCAGCTCCTCCCCGTACAGAAGCCCCAGTGTGCCATCTGGAATTTGAGAGCAAGAGGACACATCCCACTTCTGGAGGAAGGGCTTCCCTTCATCTTGGGTGCTGGAGATTCATGGCACTGATTCTGTTGTAGGTCCCGACAGGGAGGAGTGGTCCAGGCTTGCAGACAGGATCTCTCGAGGTTCAGCCTTTCTGAAGTCAGCACTGTACAGACAGGCAGGTTCCCATAAATTGCTTGTATGTGCCTGAAGAAGATTGTACTATTTTGGGCTCTGGAGACTTTTAAAAACAAATTAGAGGCAAAGCACAATAGCTCAGGATGTCTGACTCATTCAGAAGAAAAGCAGGCCCACCTTCCACGCAAGAAGAGGCCCAGGATGCAGAGAGACGGGCTTCCCAGTGGGAGGACTCGGCCGCAGGAAGTAGGTGGCAGAGTTGTTTATTCGGAGCTAACAGGAGCCCATCCACTGATGTCCACGGTTCCTCCCTGCACAGGTCATGCCAGTGAGAAATGAGCAATGAAGCTGCACCTTCTGGAAGCCGAGAGGAGGCTGGTGGGATTGGAGGGCGTGGCACCCCAAAGCCCCGATGCTGCCCGAATGTAGTGGCACTTGACCCTGCTGTAAGGAAGCAGCAAGGGGCTGGGCATCCCCCAGGGCCCCGGGTCCCCATGGCTTGCGTCGGGAGTTACTGGTGGTGTTCGTCATGGTTCACAGGCTCCTGGCTGGGACACTGTCATGTGGGAGGAAAGCTGGGGAGAAGGCAGAGCTCTGGGGGACAGAGGAGGGGAACCAGTTCGAGGGCTGCGCGGCCGGTTTTCTGCAGCCTCCCCCTGCGAGTAGGACTTTGACATGACAAAGATCCCTCACAAACCTGGGGCAGGCTCCTGACCCCGCCTCCAGCAAGGCCCATGCAGGCTCTTCCCCATGACATCCAGTTTTGGCAAGCACCCTGCTGAGGCATTTTGGCCTGAACCCCCTTCCCTAACATCTGATCAGGCTCCTCATCCCCGCCCTCCCCCAAGGGATGTGTGGCCGCCTCCAGCAAGGACCCCGTTAGGCAGCTTGAGCCCAAAGCCCCCGACCCCTGATGTTTCCTCCTAGTCACTTTCCACCTGTGGACCCTGCCCTGCTCCTTGGCCGGGAACCCTCACTGCCTGTGGGTGTTTGGAGCTGGGCCCAGTTCTGTACTGAGGCCTCTCGATTATAATTGTTCCTGAATAACATCTATTTTTATCGCTTCACCTACCGTCTACCACGGGTTTCTTCGGCAGATGGGACCCCTTGGCCTGCGCTGCTCAGCACTGAGGTCGTGTGTGCAGCCTCCTGTGTGGAAGCTTCTGTAGCGCCTGCTGCTCTGGGCACCCGGGGCCCAAGCCGGCCTGCCCTCTGAACCCTTCACCAGGTCAGGCAGGCGGCACGCACCCTGTGAGCTCCCTCAGCTGCATGAATCAGCTGCTTCACCCCACGCACCAAGATGGACACCCTGCTGTGTGCCGTGTTCTGCGGGCTGTGTGCTGTGGGCTGTGGGCTGTGTGCTGTGGGCCGTGGGCCGCGGGCTGTGGGCTGTGTGCTGTGGGGCTGTGTACTGTGTGCTGTGGGCCGTGGGCTGTGAGCTGTGGGCTGCATGCCAGGCACTTAGGAACCAAGGCACGGCATGAGCGAGTCCCTGCCTTCAGGAAACGTCTAGTCTGGTGTGAGAACAGGCGCACACTCCATCAGTCACAGTGCAGGCACCGTGGGGCTCTGGCACAGTCTGGGCCATACAGAGATCATCTCCTGTGGCAGTGTGAACAATGTCTCCCAGAGATGGCCACATCCTCATCCCAGAGCCTCATATGGCCAAGGGCCTTTTTGGATGAGATAAATGTAAGGATTTCGAGGAGGGGAGATTATCCTGGAGTAGTCAGGATTTCGGGGAGTGACGATCGCATCACAGAGGTCTTTTTAAGAGGCAGATGGGGCCGGGCGCGGTGGCTCAAGCCTGTAATCCCAGCACTTTGGGAGGCCGAGGCGGGTGGATCGTGAGGTCAAGAGATCAGGACCATCCTGGTCACCATGGTGAAACCCCGTCTCTACTAAAAATACAAAAAATTAGCTGGGCATGGTGGCGCGTGCCTGTAATCCCAGCTACTCAGGAGGCTGAGGCAGGAGAATTGCCTGAACCCAGGAGGAGGAGGTTTCGGTGAGCCGAGATCGCGCCATTGCACTCCAGCCTGGGTAACAAGAGCGAAACTCCATCTCAAAAAAAAGAGGCAGATGGAGGGTCAGAGTCAGAGGGGGAGAGGGGAGGAGGAAGCAGAGGCAAGAGAGTGATCAAAAGACATAGCACTGTTGGCTTTGAAGATGGAGGAGGGGCCATGGGCCAAGGAATGCAGGCGGCCTCTGGAAGCTGGAAAAGGTAAAGAGAAGGGGGTTCCCCTGGAGCCTCCAGGAGCAGGCGCTGCTGACACTTCGCTCCTGGGACTGCCGGGCTCTAGAACTGTAAGATAGCATACCTGTGCTGTGTTGAGTCTCTACGTTTACGGAGACTTCAATTTTGGTGCAGCAGTCATAGGATGTAAACACCTCACCCCCGCCCCCCACCAACAGTCTGTGGATGAAAGAAAACAGGTCCTGGGCTGGAAGGCAAGCAGAAGCGGAGGCTGCGCGTGGGCACTTCAAAATCCTTCCTGGGCTGGACAGGTGATCTCTCAACAGAGGCTTGATGGGTGAGGAGGGGCCGGCCCAGGGCCACGGAGGTCTGAAAAGTCAGCGAGAGCCAAGGCCGGTACTCGGCCAGCAGCACATTCTGAGGCTGTGCTCAGAGTGACCGGCTCCACCCGCTGTCCTGGCTCAGGTGCTTTTGTTCTTTCCAGCACCAGATGTGATCTCATGACCCCCAGCCCAGAGTGGGCCCCTGACTGAGCAAAGCTCTTTCTTTGGATTGCCCCAGGCCCCTCCTAGCCTGGTGGTGAGAGAGAGCTCCCAGGGTATGGTCTGGCCTCAGGAGTGGGGTTCCAGTGGAGCCCCCATGCAGTAAAGACTGTGGCCTTGCCTGCAGAGAGGTCTGCCCTTGTCCTCAGCTTCTGGGAGGGGCTCTGTTGAGAGTGTGGCTGCCACACCAGATCTTCAAGCAGGGTTGACCATGCCAGAAACACCGACCCCCGTGGCTCAATCCATCAGTCAATCGTGCACAGGGAATGGAGCTCTGGACACTGGGGGCTCAGGGGAGCTCACCCACCTGCCTGGCGGTGTTTCGTGCCTCTTGTCACGCCTCGATGCCAAGAACGTGACACGCCCCGACTCCACAGGGAGAGGACGCCTGCAGCCTCAGGTCTGGAGTCCCCAGCCCCGGTCCCACCTCCTCCTTGAGTTGACTTTATCTGTGTCCTTCCCTGTGATAGACCATGGCTACGAGCAGAACAGCTCTTAGTGGGCACTGAGTCTTTCTAGCAAGTTGTCAAACCTCAGGATGTTTGGGGAAATCCCCCAAACTTGCAGTCCGTGTCAGAAGTGCGGGTAGTCTTCACCTGCGTGAGACCGGGTCCCCTAACCTTTGCAGTTGGCCCAGCGCTGGACCCTTCCATTCTGGAGGGGTGACCCTGGGACCCTGCAGGCCCCACGCGCTGACCTCCCTGCCTGGATCTGACTGTGCTGGCTTCCTCGGCGCTCCCGCCCCAAGAGGGGCTCAAGAACCGGGGGTAGCTGAACAACCGCTTTCCGGTTCCGGGTCCTTTGCTGTTCATTGCTGTGGCGACGCTGGCTTTGAGTTTTCTATCAAACGTGAGTTAGAAGGTCAGCTGCACTGGTTGAGCACCTCAAAAATGCAAATTGGTGAAATTTCAATGAATACGTGTGGCACCGAGCATTAAAAATGCAAATTTCCTGCCGCGCCAAGAGCACGAAAGAGCAGCACCTTGAACAAAGCCAGGATGGCCGGAGAACCTTCCCATATCCCCCCCCCACACACGGGGCCCTTCTCTGGGACAGAGCATGGGGACGTGGCCACAGGTCCAGGTAACGGACCTCAGGGGCACCTCATGGCCCGGCTTGGTCCACAGTGTTATCAAAAAACAATCAAACAAACTCGGGCACAGTGGCCAGCCAAGCGGGCAAGCCGGGCCTACGGCCCCTTTAAACCAGACAGAAAGGTGGTCGCTTCCACCCCCTAACTTGGTATCCTCATCCTCTTCCACTTCCTTTCCTTTTCATGTGAGCCCACAGTGAGAACCACTGTGCTGGGTGGGGCCTCCAGCTCCCACATGGAAGCCGCAGTGAGAGGAGGCCTGTGGGAAGATTCTGGAAGCTACACCGCCAAGGTGCACCTGGTCCAGGCCAGGGGGAGACCTCAGAAGCCCAGGCAGACCTGTCCACCCCTGGGCTACGCTGAGGGTGGGTGTCCATCAGCGCCTTCTGCACCAGCACACCAGACCTGGAGCCTGAGATTGGATGTGTGTGGGTTACAGAGCTCATGAGCACCCAGAGGTGACACTGATGTTTAACCAAGTCATGTTTCCAGAAAGGTGCCCTCCACTCTCCTGCCTTCGCTCATCCCTAAAATGAGACACAGTATCCCCCCTGGGAGGCAAGATGATTCTGGATAAGTAGCGTGAGTGCACAGCCCAGCCCGGACCTTCCTCTGCCTGAGGTGCACAAGTATTGCTGTCCTTCCCGGCCTTCCCAGACGCAGGAGACAGGCAGACAGTCCTGCAAGGCGGCCGCCCAGGGCCAGGTGCGAGGTAGCAATGGGCAGTGTCCACCCCACCCCCACCCGCCACCAGGTGCTCTCCCTGCACTAGAAGCCTGTGTTTTGCAGCATAGCCCAGCTGACCCATGTCAGCATGTGAATGTCTGACCTTGTCCACCTGCATCTCAGCTCCCTCGGGTGGACACCAGCTCTGCTTTTGCTTCAATATGTGCCTTGCACAAAATGTCTTGCAATGAATGAGTGAATGAATGAGTCATACCCATCTCCTAATCTGTTCAGAAACTCCGAATAATGAGACCTAGATTCCAAGGTCTAGCCTGACCTTTTACCTAGACGGAAAGTCCCTGCCCAGTGCACCTGTGGGATGAGCACCCCAAGCTCCTGCCGGGACAGGACACTGGGCGTCTGAGCCTGCTCTCTGTGGTGGGAAACAAATCACTACAGATTTAGAGGCTTAAGTCACATCCATTTATTACCTCACAGTTGCTAGGAGTCAGGAGCCAGGCTGGGTCCTTCGAGAGGGTCTCACAGAGCCCATCAAGGTGTCAGCAGGGGCTGAGGGCTCCTGAGCTCAGGGTCCTCTTCCAAGCTCTCCCAGGGTTGCTGGCAGAATGAGTTCCTTGCAGCTGTGGAGCTCATGGTAGCTTCCTTCCTTGAGACCAGCAGAAGAAAGTCTTGGACTCTGGCTGGGGGTGGGAAGGGGCCTCACCTGATTAGGGCAGGCCCACCCAGGGGAGCAGCCTTTTGGAGGAACTCAGCATGAACTGATCAGGGACTTTCACGATGCTTACAAAAGTCCTGCCACTTTGCCATAGGCAATTGGCTTGGAACAAATCACAGGTCCAAGCATATGTGAGGGCGGGCATGCCCACGGGACCATCCAGAACTCTGCTGGCCGCAGCCTCTGCAAGGCAGCCCCTCCCCGGCCTCCTGTGACTTGAGGTTTTCCTTCCCATGTGGTGAATCCCATGTCATTCCCACCCCCAACACTAGCTGCCCGGGACTCCCCTGCACAGGCCTCTGCTCTCAACTCCATGCAGCTCCTCCACGGCACCCACCCAGCCCAGGCTGCCTTCCTCCCGATCTGCCTGGAAGGCCCCTCCCCCAGGACCTGGCTTTCCTCACTGCCTCCCCATGTCACATCTGAAAGCAAAGCCATCCCAAGCATAGCTCAGCTCCTCCACTCCATCCGGGCCAGCACCAGACTCAGACTTCAGACTCTTCCCTGACCCGTGCTTTCTTTCAGGACCTGTGATTTTGCTGCCCGGCTCCTATCGAGCCCTCTCCCCTCCTTCCGAAGCAGCATCCTGCCCAGCCTGGCCCCTCGGCCTTAGCAAACGGACACCCCCCATTGCTATCCCACACCTGGCCCAGGGCAGCCACCTTGTAGGACTGTCTGCTTGTTTCTTGTGTATCTGGGGAGGCCGGGAAGGACACGCGACACTTACGCACCTCAAGAGGAGGAAGGTCCGTGCTGGGCCGTGCACTCGCACTACTTATCCGGAATCATCTTGCCTCCCGGGGGGGATATTGTGTCTCAGTTTAGGGATGAACACACTCAGGCTTCGAGAAGTGAAGACCTGCCTGGATCTCAGAGCTGCTGGATAAAATACAGGATGCCCAGCGTCATTTAAATTTTGGGTAAATGAACGATACTGGTCTCCTAAACTGTCCAGAAACTCAGAATAATGGGTTCTAGATTCCAAGGTCTAGTTTGCCCTTTTACCTAGGCAGGAAGTCTAAGACCCATCTAGAACCCACCATCCCAGCCTGGGCTAGGTGGGTGACCTGGGGGAGCTGCATGGAACTGAGAGCAGAGGACTATGTTGGGGGTCCCAGGCTGGGAGTGTCTGGGTGGCGGAGGGGAATGAACACAAACGTAAGCTTACGTATGGCTCACATGGAGCGTGGGCGACACTTACACTAGCACGTGCTCATTTATCTACGACTCAGGTGGAACAGGGCATCTGTATCTTTATCCGCTCTACCTGGGTCACAAACCTAGTAACTAACACAGAAGGAGAAAGTGGAGTCCCCGTCTGACGCCGGACATCAGGCTCTCGTCCTCTGGTTTGCTGTCTGCCTGGGGACAGGGACTTGTCACCACCTCTCATTCTGTTTCGCTCCACTGGTGAGCAGGGCCTCCAGCAGCAGCCCTGGGCAGCCTGGTGGCGAACTCCGAATGCTTGTGCGTGAGTCGGACGAGGCAGCGGGTCCTTGCTGTTGCGGGGATGGCTTTCCTGCTAATGTTGTCCACACTGACTCTCGCTCTGCAGAGCAGGCTCAGCTCCCTGCACCAGCTGCCCCCACCGGTCCATTTTGGAAGACCTCACCCCCATACCTGCAGCCCTTGTTCTCTGCCTTTGCTGCTTATCAACGCAGAGCAGGCCTGGTAGGTGAAACCCTCAAATGAAAAGCCATGTGGAGTAAGGATTCCAGGGTCCATCTGTGCTGGAAGTGGGGGCGATGCTCCCTCCTTTGCACACCACTGCCCATCTTAAAGTGTCAAATACAAATGGTTACACTGATGGACAGTTTTATTCCCTCCAGCAGCTGACAATTCTGCAAAACGGAGAGATTTTAATTTAAAGGGGCACAATAAAGAAACCCTTCTGGATGCTCAGAGTCTCAGGAAGGAGGCTGAGGATTTCCCGGGAGCCTGTTGCTCAGTAGTTAAGGAAGCCTGTGCCCTTGGCTGGGAACCCGTTCTGGCCATGGGTAACTTGTTTCTGGAGAGCCCATGCTGAGAGTCTCCTGGCTTGGAGCAAGTGGCTACTCCCCTGCAGTGGAACAGCGCCCACTCTGTGCTTAGGGGTTGAAGGCACAGAGCTGTTCCATTTGTCTGGTTTTTTTTTTTTGGTTTTTTTTTTTTGTCACTTTTGGACTGTTTTGATGTCCTTGTGGGTGGTGAGAAGCTCTGGTCTCTACATTTGGAGTTGGGACACCTGTCAGAGCTCACCTGTACCCCCAGCACAGCCTTGAAGTCCTGGACTCCTTTGTGGGGTCACCTGCCCCCTGTCCCCACAGAGGAAGCCCCAGATGGAGCTGCTCCCAGGTATACTACGGCAGAATGAGCAGCTCCGCACCTGGGTGCCCGCGGCCTTGCGCCTGGGGCTGCTGGCGAAGGTGAGGTGGAGGCTGCTGCTTCCCCAGGAGCTGCCCAGACCAGCCTTTCCCTGCCCATCCCCGTGCCATCCCCCACCCTCACCCTGAGACTTGCTGAGCGAACTGCATCTGGCCGCTGCACTTCACACCTGGCCTGCCCTTCCCAGTCTCAGTGCACAGCAAGCCCACTCACAGAAAAGAAAAGGTTCTGAAATGCAGTCTCTGCCAATTCTCATGGTGTAAATGCTCCCAGCTAGGCCAATTCAAGCCACCACTGTGTAACAACCTGCTCACAAGACTCCTGGACACCCAACAGCTGGCTCTCACGTGCCTGCCCACACCGGCTCCTGAGCACCACGGCACGCACCGAAACTTGCCCACGCCAAGGAGTTGCCTGCTGTGTCATGTCTGTTTTCCCTCTTCTGGACACTTCCTCCCAGAGGCCAGGGCAGGGCTCACACCTGCTCCATCGTCCTTGCATCATCTACAGGGCCAGGCTCTTTCCACTCAGCAAATGTTGGGTCTTGGTGACACATACTGGTTGGTCCCACCATCCCCAGGCCCTGCGGTTCGCCTCACCCACCTCCCCCCTTTCACCTCCCCCTCTGTGCCCCAGCAGCACAGAAACTGTGGCTTCCACTTGCCCTCCCCCAGGCACCTAGCCCTCCGCCTGACCCCAGTGCCCGGCCGCCTCCAGGAAGCCCTCCCTGGCCAGCCACCTCTTGGCCAGGTTAAGGACCCCAGCCCTGCACAATCTCAGCATGTTCTTTGCACTTCACGCTATAGCTGTCTGTTGTGTTCCCTCTGCATGAGTGGCAAGTCTGAGGTCTCATTCAGACTTCAAAACATGCACCCAGAAGCACAGTGCCTAGAACACAGTGCCCAGTGAACCTTGGCCGAACAAAACAATGGCATCTGCCCACGCTGCCAGCATGGCTTCCAGGGAGCAGGAGTGCCTCGGTGGAAAACCCCAGAAGCTTCCTGATCCCAGCACCTTGGGGTCAGGCCCCGTCTTCCACTCCCTCTTGGATCCACTGGGGCAGGCCCAGGAGACACTGACCGCATGCTCAGCTCCACGGGCCATGGTAAGTGCTCTTTCAAAGCATTACTGAGGGATGAAGGCAGGTGGCTCCCAGAACACAGTGCTCTCATTAGCTCATTACCGACCCAGTACCGTCGAGGGAGGGAGGTGCAGGTTTGCTCCGGGCTTGTGCCGCCTCCTGCCAGAGAACCTTTGGAATTAAGGCATCAGCATTAATTGCAGTAGATACTCTGAAAAGTCTTCCTGTTTATAATTGCCCCGCATCCCCTCTCGGCGCGTGTCTGTGTGACGTGCCTCAGGGAGATACTGATTTATTTTTGGTTGTAAGTGAGAGTTAACGCCGCATTGGCAGCTGCTCCCTGTAGATGTGGGGACGTGGCCTTTTCCCGGAGGCAGCAGAGATAGTTCAAGGGCAGCGTCTTTCTCTCTAGGGGGACTCGGATGCAGGAAGGAGCCTGGATGGAGCTGCAGCCTGGTCTTGTCTGTCACTCCTCGGGAAGCATGAGACAGTAGAGATGCCACTCACGGCGGAGAACCGAGGGTTGCAGGCAGCTTTAAAGATGCCCCAGGCCCCAGTCTTTGCTGCCCAGCCCAGGCCTGGAGCCACCTCGGAGTGAGCCACGTGAGGGCAAAAGCAGGTGGAGCCCAGTGGCCACCTGGACACGGGTCAGACATGTGGGAAGTAGAAAAGCTCCTTTTTAAAGTTTCCTTTCTTGTTAAAGAACAAGTGTGCTAGTAACTTTGTGAAGCCCTATCCTATGTAGCTGTTAGACGTGCCGTGCTTACAGGCATGTAGTACATTCTATGTCCTCGTACTTTAACCAAGATACCTGTGCTGGACGTGCTCACAGGCATGTCCCAGCTCTCCATGGCTTTTACCTGTTTAGAAAAGTTTTAAGTTATTAGCCAATCGGGGTTTAGTTTAGATTGTGAAGTCTGGCTCCAGCCAATGGAGATCAGACACAGCGGTAAGGACAACCCCAAATGCATAAGGGATAAATTTGTGTGTTTTCCTTTGTTTATTGTGCTCTCATGGCATGATGGCTAGTGGGGGTACCCTTCCTGCAGCCCAGAAAGTAAACATCGTGTTGCTGAAAGATCCTTTGTCTCAGTGTTAATTTTTCTTTGAGGCACTGAGCATCTGTTTCCAACAAGACGTATTCGGGTTCCAACCTCCACTCAGAACAAGGTAACTTGTGACCTGGCCTGAGTCAGGAAGGGTCTCTGGGTTTCAATTTGCAAGAAATGGCATGGGAGTCGGGGGCTAGAGGTGGGGGCATGTTACCTGCCCAGCAAAGTATGGTGTTCATACAGAGTCCCTCGATATGAGAGCCATGGCCTCCCCCTCTGTGGATTCTTGCAAGAGTGTTGGTTAGCTGCCCATTTCACCCTGGCAGCGGCCGGGTGGCTCACCGGGCAGACTCCCCAATTTCTCACTTGTAGTTCTTTCTTGTAGAATGTGGCACCACCCTGAGATGGGGAGGAACAGGTTGCAATGGCCAGGCGCTATTCCCGCCCCACATTCCCAGAGAAACAAATGTCTTCTAGCTCAGGGGGCCCCATGGCCCTGAAGTATGAAACTCAAGGTGGGCTCCTTTGCAGAGTCCTTCAGCTGTGGTGCAGGTGGGGCCTGAGCAACAAGGACCCCGCCATGCGGTGCAGCTTTCCTGAGCCTTGGGGAACCAGCTCGCCATGATCCCTTGGCTCTGCTGCCTCTTGCTGCCCTTCCATGAGGTGTAGAACTGTTCCATGTAACCTGTGGGCGAGTGTTCTAACTCACCAGGTCAGACAAGTCGGTAACCAGTGCACCGGGAGCCCTCTTCCTCACAGCCCGGAGGAGGTGCCACCAAGGCAGGGCCTGTCTGGCTGTGATACAGCCTAGAGATGAGAGCTGTGGGGGTGCCTCCATGGGTTCAGTGACGTCTTCCCATTCCTCCAGATTTCCTGGTACCCCTTCCCATGACCCGTAGTCGTGTGTCTGCCAGTGGCTGGACACTGGGCAGAAGCAATGGCCTCCACCTCCGGGCCTGGGCAATCAAACCCTCCCAGAGGACACCCCCATGGGCTTTCCCATTTTGGTGACAGGGATGGAGATGGCCTTCTGGGTGAGCTTGGGAAGAGCCACATGTGGAAGAGGTGTGGAACCATGGAACAGGGTCCTGGAAAACCCTGGAACTGTGACTCCCAGAAAGGGCCAGACACAAGCAGAAATAAAATCTATTCTGCCAACTCCCTGGGACTTGTGGAACTGAGGAGAGCTGGGAGCAGACAGCAATCCCGGCCAGCCCATGGCCACCTCTACAGCCCACGCACAGACTGAGAAGAGGGAATATCCCACAGAGAGAAGGTGAGCAAGAGGGAGAGGACCCAGGCATTCCGGCAGGTGGATTTTATCTGTCCTATTAGGGAGATTGGCTTGGTTTTCTGCCTGGTGGGTGCCCCTTGTCGCAGGCATGTGGTGAGGATTTGCTGCAATGGTGGAGGTGCCACTCAGCACATGAGTCATTTGTTCTCATGGACATTCACTCCCTTTTGCTGTCTCTTCCCACTGGCCTAAGGGAGCAGCATTTGTGCAAGGGAGAGTGACAGAAGGGTGCTCACTCATGGCATCTGGCCCAGCTCCCTGGGAAAAGCCACCACGGGAGGATTTCTGCCGGGACCGGGCTGAAAGGCTCTCCTACAGGCTGCCTGGGCCAGGGCCACTCACAGAACCTGGGGGGCAGGGACAGCTATGGTCTCTGTAGAAATAGGTGATGTGGGGTCAAAGGCGGGGACAGGAGGTGGGAAGGAAAACAAAGCAGGTGCTGGCGGGAAGGAGAGTCTGCTAGGGAGTCTGGAAGCACTGGTTTGCTGCTCACCTGCATGGGACTCACCTGGGAATCTCGTTGGAATGCATAGTCATGAGTTCCTGCCATGAGAAATTCTAACTCAGTGGGTCTGGTAAGGGCTCGGACAGGTCTGTTGAGGCCCAGGCTGAAGACCAGTTGTAAGAGCAGTTGTGGTGACTCCCAGGCGGTGCTGGGTCCGCTACCCCTTCTGGAGCGTCTGGATGAGGGGAGGGTCAGCTCTCTGTTCTAGGGTCTCATGGAGATGGGACGCCCCTAGGCAGTGTTGCTCGGTCATCCCCATAGGGTGACCACCATCTGGTGACCTGTTGCCCTGGCACCTGGTCTGTTTGGCATGCGTACCAGATTTTGCATTTTCTAATCAAGTTTATTGTGAACGTTCATATTAAAGTAAGCAGGACACAGCCTGGTAGACTCCACCGTGACCCCTGCTTTCGGCAATGACCTGGTCCCCTGGTGAACGAGACATGTGCAGGGAGCAGTTTTAATTTAACACGTGGTTCCAGACCACTGGCAACCACCAGTTCAGCTTGTCTTCAGCTCTTCCCAGACCCAAAGCCACCGCTCCCTAGCCAGGACTGCACTCAGGTGCTACTGAGGAAGCTGCTTGGACGTAAACCCAGGGACAACGACCTCCTTCTGGCCTCAAGCAAGAGGGCAGAAATGTCCCACATTACTCCCCCACACCTTGTGGCCAACACTTGGTCGACCGCCAGTTGTGCTATGGCCTGTGCCACACCTGAAAGATGTTACAGCCACCAGATGCCAGTCACGTGATGTGTGGGACATCACAGGGCAAGCGTGTGAAATGCGACGAAGAGACAGAGGCTGGGAGACCCTAGACACAGACAGAGAGCTGTCCGCACCCTGGCTACAGGTGACATTGCTGCTTTGTGGGAGGAATACACAACGAGTTATTTGTTTTCTTGCTTGCTAATGCTTTTAAAGTGTTGTGAGAAACCCGTTGGCAGCAATGAGCTAAAATAATGGAAGTACGTGTTTAATGAAAAAGCACTGGCCGGACACAGTGGCTCATGCCTGTACTCCTCCCAGCACTCTGGGAAGCCAAGGCGGGTGGATCACACCTGAGGTCAGGAGTTCGAGACCAGCCTGGCCAACATGGTGAAACCCTGTTTTTACTAAAAAATGCAAAAAAAAAAAAAAAAAAAAAAAGAAATAGCTGGGTGCGGTGGCAGGCACCTATAATCCCAGCTACTCAGGAGGCTGAGGCAGGAGAGTTGTTTGAACCCCAGAGGCAGAGGTTGCAGTGAGCCGAGATCGCACCATTACGCTCCAGTCTGGGTGACAGGGCAAGGCTCCATCTCAAAATAAATAAATAAATAAAAATAAAACGCACAGAGCTTCCATCGGCCATTAATATTGACGATGAAGCTGCAACTTGTACAAAGTATGTACTGGCATTGTTGTGACCTCGGAAAAGCTGAAGGATCGTCATCTGCTGAAGAACCAGCCGCATCTACTTCCAAAGACGGTGGTCGAAGGCTTTGTGGAAGACAAGGGCTTGCAGCATGTGGGGCCAGAAGGTCAGAGCACGGCTTTTCATCGCGATCAGATGCCACTCTTCGAAACTCAGCTCACACTTGGCAGCTAAGCTTCCCTGTGCCTGTTGTAAAGCAAAGGTTAACTGTTCACGTGCCAGCACCACTAGCAGAAGAAAAACTCAGCAAATGGTCACTGAAGCCAGTTTCAAATGGTAACGTCTGATGGTTCACACAGGAAGTCAAAGTCATTGAATTCTACGAATGAGCCCATGTTTTTCAATCCCATTTGTGAACTAAAAAAGCAGCTCGTAGAATTTATTTCTGGCCTGTAGTGCCAGCATTTGGGGAGGTCAAGGAGGGCAGATCATCTGAGGTCAGGAGTTCAAGACCAGCCTGGCCAACATGGTGAAACCCTGTCTCTACTAAAAATGCTGGGTGTGGTGGTACACGCCCACAGCCACAGCTACTTGGGAGGCTGAGGCACGAGAATCTCTTGAACCAGGTCGGGGATCAGAGGTTACAGTGAGCCAAGATCACACCACTGCACTCCAGCCCAGGTGACAGAGTGAGACTCTGTCTCAAAAAAAAAAAAAAAGTTTATTGTCTCAGGGGAGACATTTGAGACTCTGGTGAGGACTGTTGCAAATTTAGTTAAAAGGTTTCACACTGAACATGAGATTCCTTGTTTCATTGTGGTGGTCACATCCTGACATACGAGTTAACAGGGTCCGGGTAGAAATGATATTCTTATTATATAAAGGTACCCACGAAGCAAATTGAACCACGAGTGGGTTGTAGGGCACCTTCATTCAAACTTGTGTCCAACAGGTTGGGACTATCCAGTGATCAAATAATATAAGTTGTAGTTGCCCAAAATTATAAATATTTATATGCGTACATTTGGAATAGCTGAATTACCACAGTCCTTGATAAAGCTGATTTTGTCTTTTTTTTTTTTTTTTTTTGAGACGGAGTTTTACTCCTGTCACCCAGGCTGGAGTAGAGTGGTGCGATCTTGGCTCACTGTAACCTCCACCTCCCTGGTTCAAGTGATTCTCCTGTCTCAGCCTCCTGAGTAGCTGGGATTACAGGCATGTGCCGCCACACCCAGCTCATTTTTGTATTTTTAGTAGACACAGGGTTTTACCATGTTGGCCAGGCTTGTCTTGAACTCCCGACCTTAGGTGATCCACCCACCTCAGCCTCCCAAAGTGCTGGGATTACAAGCGTGAGCCACCGTGCCTGGTCAC
Organism: Saguinus oedipus; assembly: GCA_031835075.1. Lineage (NCBI taxonomy): Eukaryota > Metazoa > Chordata > Mammalia > Primates > Cebidae > Saguinus > Saguinus oedipus. Next base: position 42,339,419 of record CM063175.1, on the reverse strand, counting down.
AAAGCTGATTTTGAATTTTCGGAATATTTCAGTGTGCAGCTCTGTCCTGTCCCTGTGCCCATCACGAGGGGATTCCACAAACGGAGCCCGTGGCAAGCTGCCTTGTAAGTCCATCTGAGGACCCACAGCAGCGGTGAACCCTTTTGTAAACAAATCTACATTTTGCTTGCATCAAATAATTTATTGAATTCAATGAATAGAGCAATGACAACAACAAACTTCGGTTTTTAAATTTTTATTTATTTACTAATTTTGAGACTGTTTCCCTGTCACCCAGGCTGGAATACAGTGGCAGAATCACAGCTCATTGCAGCCTCGACCTCCTCGGTCCAATCAAACGTTCCACTGCGGCCTCTTAAGTAGCTGTAACTACAGATGTGTTGCAGCTGATTTTTGTATCTTTTGTGGAGACGGAGTCCCACTCTGTTGCCCAGGCTGATCTTGAACTCTTGGACTCAAGTGATCCTCCCGCTTCCACTTCCCAAAGTACTAGGAGTACAGGCATGAGCCACTTGCCTGGCCTCAAACTTCAGCTTTTAAAGCTTCGAGCAAATTGCAGTTGTTGAAGACTAAGCTTGCAAACAGGAGGACATTAAATGTACCCCTTACAAGCAAGGGAGGGGTGATATAAATTAATCAATGAGTGTCCTGATGGTACATAGGGTTTAATTTTGAAATGACATAATTTTGCTTCAGAATATCTCAGCGCGTGGAAGGCATCTTTTAATGAAGCCCTATTTTTAATTAAACACATTTATATACTGCACCAAAATGGAACAAAATTAAAAGATGTACAAGTTTGCTGTATCTAAAATTTGAGAAACATTCGAGAGAAACTTATGGAGAAACAGCTCCAAAGCATACAACTTATGTAGTGAATTTTCTCTTGTGAAGGTGTGTAAATGGAGCCAAAACATCAGCATCTGTAAATGCGTTTGGGTGAAATATTTTCACTTTTCAGTTTGGGAGAAAAAAAAAAAAAAGCAGTGAGCAGAATTTCCTTTGAGCTCACCAGGTGCCTCTGCACCCGCAGCGGGAAAATTGTCTTAATTAAAACGGTTCCGGTCTAGCAGAGAGGAGTCAGTTTAAGGTGTCAATTTCTAGTGCGGTAACCAAAAAAGAAGAAAAAAGCTGCTTGGATGAAAGGCGTAACAATTTTATGGAAATATTTTTTAAATGTTAGAACTCTATTGAAAAAAAATCTCATTTAGAAAAATTCCAATGGAGTTTGATTAGGTCCCATTAATGGCGATCATTAAAAAATCTGGAGACACCAGATGCTGGAGAGGATGTGGAGAAATAGGAACACTCTTACACTGTTGGTGGGAGTGTAAATTAGTTCAACCATTGTGGAAGACAGTGTGGCGATTCCTCAGGGACCTAGAAATAGAAATTCCATTTGACCCAGCAATCCCATTACTGGGTATCTATCCAAAGGACTATAAATCGTTCTACTATAAGGACACATGCACACGAATGTTCATTGCAGCACTGTTTACAACAGCAAAGACCTGGAACCAACCCAAATGCCCATCGATGATAGACTGGACTGGGAAAATGTGGCACATATACACCATGGAATATTATGCAGCAATCAAAAATGATGAGTTTTTGTTTCTTTGTAAGGACATAGATGAATCTGGAGAACATCATTCTCAGCAAACTGACACAAGAACAGAAAAGGAAATGCCGCATATTCTCACTCATAGGTGGGTGAGAAAAATGAGAACACATGGACACAGGGAGGGGGTCTACTACACACTGGGGTCTATTGGGGGAATAAGGGAGGGACAGCGTGGTGGGGGATCTGGGGAGGGATAGCCTGGGGAGAAATGCCAAGTGTGGGTGAAGGAGAGGAAGGCAGCAAAACACACTGCCATGTGTGTACCTATGCAAGTATCATGCACGTTCTGCACATGTACCCCAAACCTAAAATGCAATAAAAATAAAAAAAAAAAAATCCAATGGATTCACCAACATATTAAAACCAATGTACCAGTCTCTCTACGTGTTTATATATGTTATATGTTATATGTGAATTAAATGTATAATATGTGTAACTACATTACATTTGTACACGAGTAACATGGCAGGCTGGGTGTGGTGGCTCATGTCTTTAACCCCAGCACTTTGGGAGCCCGAGGCGGTTGGATCACCTACGAGCGCCTGGGAAATGTCATTTCACAAAGTGAATGTCAGCCACCCTGCCTGGTAAGCCTCACTCTGCCCCACTGAACAGGTGATATAGCTGAGGGTTAGGCCACCTGTGCCTGTGAGAAAACCCTGGGTCCCGACCTCGAGGCTGGCTCCCCTTCCCGGGGCACCCTGCCTCCCCACTGGAGGGGCGGGAGTGCCCATCCTGCCTGCACCCCTGCATCCACTGGACCACAAAGCCACCTGGGCCCACTCCCAGAGGCCCCTGTGCAGCAGGCCTGGCCTGTCAGGAAGTTCCCAGGAGACTCTGACACCAGAGCTACAGGGGCCCCCCGGCCAGTGGGGACAGTGCTCTGCACAGCCCTGCACTCCCAGGGTGCACCCCCAGGGTTGACACTGTTACCCCGAGGGGAGAGGAATCGAGGCTCACAGTTCCTGGCCCAGGAGCGGGGCCCTGTCTGAGATGTTCCCCTGGACCCGGCAGCACCACTCCCGCCCCTGCCCCTGTCCGTGGGGAGAGGTGAGGAGCCCACTGTGCCTCCCCAGAAATCAGCCCAGCTTGCATCTATGCTCCACACAGCCAGCGCTGCGGAGATTATTTTTACCTGCGATCGCTTGTTGAACGTGTCTGATAATGTATTTATAACGGCCTGAGTAACTCAGCTAAGAGCAACCGCCCTGAGTGACAAGGAAAATGGTTAGAAATTGTTCCCTGTAAAATAATGAGCCAATCAAAACAGCCTCTGAGTGGCTCCCGCACGGCCAGGTGTGGGGTGTGGAGCGGAGATGCCAGCTGGCAGGGCCGCCTGGTCTGCTCTTGGCACGATTCCTGGGTCAGGATCTGGATGGCTAGGGGAGGGTCCGTGTCCATTCCTCAGGCCCTGCCGGCAGTCTGTCCCCAGGCACCACCACACCAGGGGAAGCCCGGATGAGGTGGCCCAGGACAGTGCAGACTTTGCACTTTCCCCTGAGGAATGACCCAAGCCCATGTCTACACAGCTGCAGGAGCCAGAGACCTGAGGCCAGCTCATATGAGGGTACCCCTGCCACCTGCTCACTGGTCCAGAGCTCTCAGTCTCCTCTGACCCATGCAGTATGACCTGTCCCCTTCAGCCCTCATCCACCACTCTGGACTGTTCCTACTCCTGCCTTTACCATTGCTCTCTCTGCCAGGACCATTCCAGCACCTCCTTCCCCCAGCTCACCTTGTCTTCTCCCCAGATTCAATTCAAAGAGCAGCCCCCTCCACAGGAGCCCTCACTGCCTGGCTGGGAGCAGGCCCTTGCTCTGAGTCCTGCAGAGCCTCAGGAGGGTGCGGCCCGGACTCAGGGCTGGGCTGGGTCTCCGGACACCCAGTCTGCTTGCTTGTCTGTTTGCTCTGCTAGAATGGGGACCTGAGCATCCGAGGAATGAACAGCAGAGGAGCTGGAGTTTGCACAGTTCTAACAGAACCCAGGGGACGCCGCATTCCAGATCACAGATGGCCTGTTCTACAGCACAGATCCTTATCTGCCTCATCCTGGCTCCTCCTCACCCTGATTCTCAGCGGCCAGCTCTGCAGTTTTGCCTCTAACTATATCTTTGCGTCTCCCTCATCCCCACTTCCAGCCCCTTGGCCTCGACTCAGGGCTCATCAGCTCTTTCATTGGCCCAGTCTGTGGGCGGCCAGCTGGTCCCCCTGCCTCCCACCTGCCCTCTTCACAGCTCTTTTCCTTGGGGTCCAGTCTGTGCCGCTGCCCTGCCTCACTCCTCCATGGCTCCCCAGTGCCTGGACAGTGGGGGCCAAGCTCAGTCCCCATGGTCACACTGCCTGTCCCCTGCAGCCCGGGAAGTCCTCACTCCCAGCTGCAGACCTGGCACACTCCTACAATGAGTCACTCAGTTTCTCACTCCAGAGACCTAACTCTCATTGTCCCTTCCAGCCCCCTCTCTGCGCCTGCCCTCCCCGGCTGCCCTCAGGGCCCTCCGTCCTGCCCAGGGCCTGCTCACTCCTGGAGATCCACCTCTGGGGCCCTTCTCCCCGCCTCCCCTCAGGAGCTGCCCCTCTGCTGCCCCGGAGCCAGGCAATCTCATCGCTCGCCGGGCAGGGTGTGCGTTTTAAACGCAGGAATGCAGGTCGCTGTCTTTGAAGCTCTGGTGTTGCACCTGGATCAGGTTCTCTCTTCGTGGGGCGGCTTGCCTGTGAGCTTATGGAGTGAGGCAGAGGACTGTGTCCCCTCACATCTGAACCCACACTGACAGGGCCCTGCATTCCACAGGCCGGGGTGGAGCTCCCATAGGAGGTAAAAGCTGGTCCTGCAGAGTCACAGTCAGAGCAGCAAGATCTGGCTTGAGCCTTGTGAAGTGATTGTGGGCACCTGCCCCTGTGTGCACATGGCCTGACCTATCCCCGGGACGGCTCTGTGGGCTGCGGTGGTTAGTCTGGCTTTGCGGACAGGGAGCATGGTGGGGACAGCGTCAGGCTCAGGTGCAACCGGGCACAGATGTTTCCAGAGTGCACCGTGACCCTGCTGCACCCACAAGCCGCTGTGGAGAGTCTTGGGGCGGACCTGTTGCCGGAAGGGAATGTGGCAGGTGGTCTAGAAACCCAGCCCCTCTTGAAAGCTGCATGATGTGCTGTTGCAAAGCCTGCCAATGAGATTTTCATCTGGGGGCTTTTCTCCTGGGTCCAGATAATTTGGTGTCTGTGTCGGGGGCCAATCAGTGTGAAGGAAACACATGGTAATGAACAAGGGAAGACTAATTCAAAGCAAGACTCATGATAACAGGGGGCAGAACCAAGCAGGGCTCAGCCTGAGGACAGAGCCCCTGGGCAGAGAGGTCTTCTGAGGTGCAGACTCTTCCCAGAAGATCTGACAGGCCCAGTGCCAAGGGCTGGGCGTGAATTCTGAGAGTCCCAGGCTGACTTCAGAATCTAACTCTCCTACTCTTTAAGTGGATCTCAAACTTAGTGGAATAAAAGCTTTTCTCTGCCGCTGCCAAATGGTGAGTGTGAAGTGATGGTGTCTGTGTCAGCACTTGGTTCAAACCGAGTCGTGGATGAGGCAAATTGGATCATTACTCATTTTATCGGTTACTTATTTTTAGAGCAATTTAACAATTACATGTAAAGTGCAAAGCACAGACCCGATTTACAGCCGAACTGCTAATTTACTGCCTCCACCTGGGCACCTGACAATTTGTGTGTTTCCATTTAGCATCTTCTCCCCTTCTGTCGGTGCCTGGGCTTAACGTTATCTATCAATTTACAGGAGAATCCTTCGGGAGGATGAAGGCGTAATGAAGTAGGAATGAAAGCCGCTATCACGTGGACTAGCCCATGTTCTAGAGTCCTGAGGATAACTGGGGGGCAGGTGGGGCAGGAGGCAGAGGGAGAGACCCTCCTAGGAGACACCCCAACCCCATCCCTGGACTCTGTGGTCTTCTCTGATGGTAATGATGTGTCTGGGGGATGGGATCATCATACAATGCTTTGAACCCTTGAAAAAGAAAGAGACATCAGCCCAGGAACCCTTGCATCCTCAGAGGCAGCTTTCCTGGCATGGGCTTCTGGATGGGGGTGTGCTCCTGACTGTCCTTCTGCAAAGCATACCCACCCTGGCAGCTCAGGAACGCCCAGGAACGCCAGGCTCTGCTGAGACAAGATTCTGACCTTGGTTGTCAAGGCGGCTGTCATGGTGTGCCGATCCTACAGACAGATTAACAGAAAAGGGGAGAGGAGGCGGGGTGGTGAGGATGGGAGGGAGAGGAGGCAGGAGAGGCACAGGAAGGGCAGCCTCCTACCTGAGCTCAGGCCGCACGCCGCCAGGACTCCATGGCTGTCTTATCATGGACCCCGTCAGGTCTCTGTCCAGGTGACCCTGGGGACAGTCTGGTTTCTCACTCACTGTGTCCTTGCTGGAGAGCTACTGTCGCTGGCTGTGGGGAGCCAGGACACATCTGTGTGGAGGAGTAGGGGGGATTCCCCACCTCCCACCATTGCTGCTTTCCCTTCTAATTGAATGCTGGGGAATGACGGCCTTGCCTCCAGTTTCATTTGTTGGAGAAACGGAGTGCTACAGATTGTGATCAGGAACAAAGCCGAGGAGATACGGGGAGACCCACCTCCGGCCTGCAGAAAGACAAAACCGGGTCCCTGATTAGACGCTGCGGGCAAGGCCGGGAGGGGCGGCGGGTGGGTGTGGAGTATCTTTGGATTGTCTCTGCTGGCAGCACTCCCCGGAGCTGCCATTTAAATTATTCAGCGCGTTTAAGCACCATTGGATCTGGGCTATTGTCAGCTGCAGCAGCGAGGCCAGGCGTGGGGAGCCCTGGCAGCTGGGGGATCTGAGTTCTCCTATCGTGCTGTTTCTGACAGTGACTCTCTCCTGCTCTGGAGCGGGCACCATCCTCTCTCCTTCCTTTAGAGAAAAGGCACCCACGTCTCCTTTGGGAACCCTTCATTCTTTCTCGGGGAGCCTGGGGGGCCTTCCCGGTTTCAGCCGATCAGCAATTCCCGTGGTCCTGGCCCCAGGAATCCATGCACAGGTGAGCACGTGGACTAAGCTGGCCCCATTTGAGGGGCCTCCCACCACCTTCTGGGAGGATGGGACAGATCAGAGTTCAGTCTCTCCCATGGGATGGGCAGGGGAAGAGAACACTCCTGGCCCAGGGGATTGGCCATGATTAACACTGGTAAAAGGAGAATCAGCCTCAGAGTGAGACCCAAAAGCAGGAAGAGGCGATCAAGCGCATTTGGGCCTTGGAGTGGGACATGGGTCAAATTGCGGGGCCCAAAATCAGTGCCTACTGGAACCTAGAATGTCAGGTCTTTGCAGAGGTCATTGGTTAAGATGAGGTCAGCCAGGGGCAGTGGCTCACACCTGTAATCCCAGCACTTTGGGAGGCCAAGGCAAAAGAATTGCTTGAGCCCAGGAGTTTCAGGCCACCTTCAGCAACATAGTGAGACCTCATGTCTACAAACAATAATAATAACAAAAAAATAGCTATGGTGGCACACACCTGTGGTCCTAGCTACATGGGAGGCTGAGGTGGGAGGATTGCTTGAGCCCAGGAAGTCGAGGCTGCAGTGAGCCAAGACCTTGCCACTGCACTCTAGCCTGGGCAACATAGCAAGACCCTGTCTCCAAAAAAAAAAATAATAATAGAGTTCTACTGGAATAGGGTGGGTTATACATGCAATATGACTGGAGTCCTTATGAGAAGAAAACAAGCCTTACAGAGACTCACTGTAAACACGGCCATGTGAAGAATGAGGCAGAGATGGGAGCAATACAGTCACAAGCCAAGGAACAAGAAGGCTTGCTGGGAGCCACAAGAAGTTATGAGTGAGGCACAGAGGGGGCCATCCCCAGGGCCTTTGGAGGAAGGAGGGGCCTGCCCACAGTTTCACTTCAGATCTCAGGCTTCCAGAACTGTGAGACAATACCTGTTGCATTATGTTTTCCTACCAAGGAAAATGGAGCAAGCTTCATTTTGTCCAACCAATTGAGTTATGTTGTTACTGCATTGAGGTAACTCATCAAAAAAGTATAACTAGGCTATGGATGTTGAGGCTTTCCCACCCCTGGACCAGACAGTGGGGTTAGTTGGGCTTCCGAATGCCCTTCCTTACCTCAGCTGGTTTAAAGTGGGTCTTGGTGATTTGTGACCAGCAGTTCCTTGCTTTACCTGGTTTAAAGTGGGTCATGGTGATTTGCGACCAGTGGGTTCCTAATGGACACAGTCTCCACAACAAGCAAGGGAGCACATCTGGCTGGGCAGGAGCAGGGAATGTGCATGTCAGAGCAGAAAAATCTATGCCTCAGCCACTCAGTGAGCACATCCCACACCCCTCCTCAGGCTCCCTCGCAGCTCAAATAAAATATTTCATCCCCTTTTGAAGAGCTCACTGTGCTGCTGGAAAAAGACAGGTACAAGCTATGTAACTATAATGCAGCTTGCTACAGAAAAGTCACTATAGGAATTCACAGATGGCTTGATCCTGCCTGGCCAGTTTGATCACCAAAGGCTGCATTTAGAGGCCAACATCTAAAATTAGACATTTCAGTGCCTCATCTAAATGGATTGAGGAATATAAATTATTTCTGACTGACATTTTAATGTACCACATATCCCTTCAACCTAAATTACTAAAGCTTATAAACACTAAGTTCCTTTTGATTTGATGAAAAAGGAAATATTTAGCTCTTTACTGCTAAAAGCATGAGATCACTTTTCAAAGGGTGAAGCTGAACTTGACCTACTCATTTCTGCTGTTAGTTCTTGGTTCCAGTCAAGGAAAGAAGAGAGAGCACTGTTTTTGATTGCTTAAGTGCCAGGGTTTGGATTATGCATTTTCAGGTGTCTTTTCCAAATTTTCATAACAACCCAGTGAGGAACATGGTATCTGTCTATTTCAGCTCAGGAACTAGGTTTACAGCAGTTAAAAAAAAACCTTCCCAAGATCACACAACTGGGTAGTGTTTCAATGTGATTCTGTCTGGTTCTAAAACTCAAGCTTTTTCATTTCCTGTTTTGAAATTTTTATTTATTATACGTTAGGTTCTGGGGCACATGCGCAGATCGTGCAGGACTGTTACGCAGCTATACAAGTGCCATGGTGGTTTGCTGCATTGATCCCCCCATCATCTATATTAGGTATTTCTACCAAACGATTCTTCATCACAACAGGTTTAAAATAAAAAGAGGCACAAAGTGGTTACAGCCTGGCTGAGGTCACAAAGAGGGTCAGGGGCAGAACTGAAGATGGAGCAGAAGACTTGCCTGTTTGGTCCTCAGCTCACCCTCTGTGTATTCCTTGCTCTTCCCCGTGTGTGATAAAATGTTACATAAGACTCTTAATACTCAGAAGTAATCCTCAGAAAAGTCATTTGCATTTTTTTTTCCTAACAAGGAAAATGGAGAAGCTTCACTTTGTCCGTCTTTCAGGGGAGCAAATATTCCAGAAGGAAGATTTGGATTGTTGAGGTCTGGTCCTTCTTACCCCTGGGTGGGGGAAACTAACTCTTTTCATGACGTCTCTAATCTGGGCTTTTTCCCTATGGACAGCTCGTGCATACACCAGCTGGACCAGGAGGGAGGATGGGAGGAGGGAAAGTGGTGCTCCGTGCCCTGAGATTTGGCTACCTGAGCCTCCTGCTGACAATGTGTGTCCAGGAAAAGCAGAGGGAGCAGCGAGGGGGCTGGCCTGGGGAGGCCTGAGGCAGGGGCAGCTGTCACCTGTGTCTTCCCCCAGGCACCCACAGGCTAATTGTGAGCTCAGTGAGGATTTGGAGAGCTTGTGCTGATGGGGTGTGACAGGCAGGTCGGTCCACCCAACTGTGGAGAAAAGGACGCTGCTTATTTCTCTCTGGGGCTTCGTGCCACCTGGTTCCCATCCCACTGCTGGGCTCCCACGGTCCTCTCCTTAATGCTCTTTTTTTTTTTTTTTTGTGGATCCTGATCTCACCCTCACCTGGGAAGTCTCACCGCCCAGCAGCAGCGCCTCTATAGTACAACCACTCCCTCCCCTCTGCACACACAGAGGGCCGCTCTGTGCTGCTCCTGCTCTGAAAGACAGAAGCATTATTTTCCCACCAACGCCAAGGTCTTATCTTTTCATATTGAGAATATTCCTGCGACAAGCAGAAAAGCCACCTCAAATGTCATGCTGCTATTATGGGCGGTTTTGGCCAGCCTGTGAGATGGGCAGAGACTCTTCCCTTGATCTACATGGGAGATGGCACCTGTTTATTTAAGAAACGCATAAAACAGTGTGGTGGGCTGACAGTTGGCCCCAGAGAGAGAGACACTGCATCCTAATCCCCAGAACACGGGAATGCCACCTTATGTGACAGAGGAGAGAATGTTCCCTTTTATGGCAAAAATGTGATTAGGCTAAGGATCTTGAAAAGAAGAGCTTATCCTAGATTATCTGGCAGGCCCCGCTTGCAATCATGTGTATCTTTATAAGAGAGAGGCAGAGGGAGTTCTGGGATGAACCCACACAGAGGACAAGGCTGAAGATGTGAAGACAGAGACTGAGATTGGACTGATGCAGAGTGCTGTGTTTACTGGAGTGGTTCGTCTGCGAGGAGCGTCGGGGGTCCCTAGAACTCAGAGGAAGCAGGGAAGGACCCTCTCCCAGAACCTTCAGAGGGACTATAGCTCTGCTGGTGCCTTGACTTTGGACTTCTTACCTCCAGGACTGTGGGAGAATAAACTTCTGCTGTTTAAAGCCATCAAGTAGGTGGCAGTTTGTGACAGCAGACAGAGGAGACTCATTCACAGAGGAAACCTCTGCAGGGTCTGGCCAGGAGAGAATGCAGGCAGCACGATTCAGGTTCTGGATCTGCTCCCGCTGGTGCCCCTGGGGTCCAGCGCCTCTAGGCCCTCATCCAGTTCTCCCAGTTCCGGGCTCTGCCAGGGACTTCTCACCCTCCCGTCTCCCTGAGGTAGCAGCCCCTTTTCCACATCCTGGACTAGGAGCTGCCATGGCTGGGTAGGTGGCCTCGTCAGAGTCTCACCCACGTCTGTTCTGCACAGGGGGTGGCCAGGGATTTTTCTGCTCTGGCTCAGAGTTTGAGAAGCAGTAATGCCCACTCCTGTAGGAGGGGACAGAGGGGGAGAAAGTGACGAGCTTTGGGTTCAGAATGGCCCACGTTTGGGCATCTCCAAGACGTCTGGCCCTCGAGGCGTCCCCATCCTTTCCATGGGACTAATAATAAGCAGAACAGTTCCTCCTGCTGTTCCTTCTCTCCACTGAAAGCCCTTCTCCTCTGGAACCTTCCCAAGTATGTATAGAAGACCTCACCGCAGCCTCCATGGTGTGGATGGTGAGGACTCAGCAGGGAACAAGTGGAGACGCCTCATACAATGTCCATCCCAGCTGGGGACCGTGGCTGGTGCCTACAATTCCAGCACTTTGGGAGGCTGAGGCGAGTGGATCACCTGAGGTCAAGATTTGAGACCAGCCAGCCTGACCAACATGATGAAACCCCATCTCTACTAAAAATACAAAGTTTTTAGCTGGGTGTGGTGGCACATGCCTGTAATCCCAGCTATTTGGAAGGCTGGGGCAGGAGAATCGCTTGAACCTGGGAGGTGGAGGATGCAGTGAGCTGAGATCGCGCCATTGCACTCCAGCCTGGGTGACAAGAGAGAAACTGTATCTATCTATCTATCTATCTATCTATCTATCTATCTATCTATCTATCTATCTATCTATCTCTATCTCTATATAGATATATATATATCTGTCCTGGGCAAGGGAAGAGTCAGACAGCCACACAAAAAAAAAAGATGAAAAAAATAAAAAGAATAAAAAGAGAGGGAAGTCATTCCAAAACGTGATTACTTGAGAGAAAGAAGCAGAGAGGTGAGATGTGGATGGTCCCATTAGGACAACGTGGCCTGGACTGTGTCTCTCCAAATGCACCCATTGGCATCCTTGCCCCCAGGAGCCCAGCAAGTGGTATGTTTGCAGACAGGGCTTGTAAAGAAGTCATTAAGTGGGCCGGGCGCAGTGGCTCAAGCCTGTAATCCCAGCACTTTGGGAGGCTGAGGCGGATGGATCACAGGGTCAAGAGATCGAGACCATGTTGGTCAACATGGTGAAATCCCATCTCTAGTAAAAATACAAAAAATTAGCTGGGCATGGTGGTGCGTGCCTGTAATCCCAGCTACTCAGGAGGCTGAGGCAGGAGAATTGCCTGAACCCAGGAGGCGGAGGTTGCGGTGAGCCGAGATTGTGCCATTGCACTCCAGCCTGGGTAACAAGAGCGAAACTCCTTCTCAAAAAAAATAAATTAAAAAAAAAAAAGAAGTCATGAAGTTAGAAAGAGGTCCTTAGGGTGGGTCCTGATCCAAACTGACAGGCGCATCACTGAAAGAGGCGACGAGGACACAGACACACAGAGGGACAGCCATGTGAGGACACAGAAAGGTGACGGTGTCTACGAGCCAAGGAAAGAGGAGCCAGCCTGCCAACCTTGGTCTCAGGTTCCAGCTTCCAGGGCTGGGAAAACAAGCTCAGTAGTTGAAGACCCTCAAAGTGCTTTCCTGTTGCATCCTGAGAAAATGAATGAGCAGGCACAGGGCAAAGCATGGCTTTAGAGGGGTGGGCAGAAGGGGTGTCCTGGGAGCCTGTTGCTGAGACACTGCTGTGCTAAGGGTGGGGAAGAACCCACCTGGCAGAGGACAGGACAAGGAAAGCTCCTGAGCAGGGACTAGTCCACGTGGGGTCTCATGAGCGTGCTGAGGGCCTCTGAGGACTCAGGAAATCATGGGAAGATTTTAGGGAGGAAAGGGATGGATTTGGTTTACATTAAAACAGAAGCCAAACAGAAGCCACTCTGGGTGCTTGCGGAGAGCAGGCTCTGAGGCATGAAAAGCCGTGGGCAGATGGGTGGGAGCTACTGCAGGAATCCAGGACAATGGCTGACGGGCCCATGATGGGGACGCTGCGGCAGATACAGCAGGTTCAGGGATCTCGAGCCCTGCAATGACCCAGCCAGACAGATGCAGAGCTGGGCGAGGAGCTGAGTGTGGGAGGAGGAGAAAGTGCAGTTTCTAGAACAACTTCTGAGTTTTGGGTGGTCAGATTCACTAAAAGTGGAAGACCAGTGAGGGGCGGGCAGGAGACCAGGCTGCCCCAGGACACGTTGAGCTCAAGATGTGTGGTGTATTTTCTTTTTCTTTTTTTTGAGATGGAGTTTCACTCTTGTTGCCCAGGCTGGAGTGCAGTGGCACGATCTTGGCTCACCACAACCTCCGCCTCCCGTGTTCAAGGGATTCTCCTGACTCAGCCTCCCAAGTAGCAGCGGTTACAGGCAAGTGCCTCCGTGCCTGGCTAATTTTGTATTTTTAGTAGAGACGGAATTTCTCCATGTTGGTCAGGCTGGTCTCGAACTCCCAACCTCAGGTGATCCACTCACTTTGGCTTCCCAAAGTCCTGGGATTACAGGCGTGAGCCACCGTGCCCAGCCAGTGGTGTATTTTCAAGTGGAGAAGTTAAGCGAGCAGTTGAATGTGTGAGACTGGAGCCGCCGGGAAGATAGACATTTGTGACTCATCAGCCCACGGGGTTATTTAAAGCCATGGGGTTGGATGATGAAGTTAGAATAAGATGAATGGAGAGAGAGACAAGGAGTCAGCAGGGAGATGGGGAGCTCCGATCTCTAAAGATGGAGCCAAGGAACAGGAGACAGCAGAGTAGTTTGGGCAGGAGTCGCCAATGTGGTCGGAGGTGGCCCAGGAAAGGGGGCAAGAGAGAGGAGGACCTGCTGTGCCACATACTACAGAAAGGTCAAGTATAATGGGGACACAGACGTCCCTTAGATTCAGCCCCATGGAAGCCCTTGGCGACCTTGAGAAGGTTGGGTCTTAGTGATGAGGATGGAATTGACCCATGTGCCAGGCAGGTTGCTGCTGCGGAGAATCAGAAACAATTCCTGGAATCCACTCAACCCACTGCTGGGCATAGCATCCGTCATTTCAGCCCCCATTTCTAAGAGCATGTTATTACCGGGTCATGCTTGGGATTCCTCCAGCCTTCAGGTCTGTTGTAAGTACCGGTATGGGCAATGCACAAAGGAGCCTTGTTCTCCAAGGCATGCGCCCTCAATTTTCCCAGGCAGTTGTTGGGTACTGGCTCAGGAAATTCTCTGGACAGCGTGGGAGCTACATAATCAGCATTTCTGCTTCCTCCTTTCCAGCGGTCTGAGCAGCCTCTGGGACCAGGGCCCAGGCTCCTGAAGAAATGTGGTAACCAGAGGGGCCGCTTTCCCAATCATGGAACCTCACCTACAGGGAAGAGAATATCACACACTGAGGCCCGTTGGTGGTGGGGGGCTAGGGGAAGGATAGCAGGGGTGGAGGGTTAGGAGAGGGACAGCATCAGGAGAAATACCTAGTGTAGATGATGGAGTGATGGATGCAGCAAACCACCATGGCACGTGTACACGTGTGTAACGAACCTGCACGCTCTGCACATGTACCGCAGAACTTAGAGTATAATAGTAGTAATAGTAATACATGAGTTTAGAAAAGCCAGCCTACCATGTTGCAATGGCTGGAGTCACCCGTTATGCTCCCAATAGCTATGTTACAGGCTAGAGAGCATGCCTGCAGGCTGCAGGCCAGAAGCAGGAGCCACAGTTCCAAAGTCCCCTTCGGATGCTCCTGAGGGTTATTCACTAAGGTTAGAAGGTAAACCAGCAGGCTCAAAGGTTTCTCCACCCTTTGTATCAGCATGCATATTAAATATTATATTTTTTGTATTATGTGACTGCAATTATAGATGTGTAAATTCAGAGACTCCAAATTATGTTCCTGTGCTTTTGTTAACTTTGAAACCAAAGCTGCCTGCTGTTCTCCAATGTGATCCCCTAAACTTGAAAATCTTTGCAAACACCTATTAGGGAGATACCCCAAAATACGGCTGGACTTGGACAATGAATTCTGCCATTTTTCTGTCTACAGATCATGATTAAACTTTGAAAATCATGAAAACAAATTCCTCCAGGGACAGTACTGACACCACCCTGAATGAGTACCAGGAATGTGGGGAGCTGTCCCTGGTGGGGCCCCGAATGGTCCCTGTCTACAGCCAAGTATAAAGTTCCCCTGGAATGCCTCAGGTCCCATGGGTGCACCTGATACCAAGCAAGACTGAGAATTGTTCCCCAGACAAGAACCCTCATTGCACCGTTAGAAGTCCACCCCACTACCTCCTATCCAGAAGAGATTCCCGTAAGCTTGCCAATAGGGTCATAGGTGGAACACGGTTCATGAGACCCTCCAGGTTGTGAGCCACGCCCACCTCACATGGTGCTTCCAATGCTCCTCCTTGCCAGCGCTCTAGGCATAGAGAATCAGGCAAGGAGGTGTCATTCGAGGTCATGGCCGAAAACTTCCGCTGAAGACAAGTCTGACTCTGACACCAGAGATGCTGCTGAGTGTTTTTTTGCCTTTGCCTGGTAGAAAATGTTTCTCTAGGCCGGGTGTGGCAGCTCATGCCTGTAATCCCAGCACTTTAGGAGGCCAAAGTGGGCAGATCATGAGGTCAAGAGATCAATTGAGACAATCCTGGCCAACATGGTGAAACCCCGTCTCTACTAAAAATACAAAACTTAGCTGGGTGTGGTGGCACGCACCTGTAGTCCCAGCTGCTTGGGAGGCTGAGGCAGGAGAATCACTTGAAGCCGGGAGGTGGAGGTTGCAGTGAGCCAAGATTGCACCACTGCACTCCAGCCTGGTGACAGAGCAAGACTTTGTCTCAAAAAAAAAAAAAAGAAAGAAAGAAAATGTTTTTCAAGCCACCAGCTGGATTGGGGGTTCCAGTATCAGAGCAGCTGGCAATCCTGCCCTAGTGGAAAATAAAGGGGAGCTAAACATGTTGTCACAGTGTGCCTTTCACGGGAAACGTCTGTCACCTGGTGGGTGGCCTAATGCCTAACTGTCACACTCATGACCAGAAGTCCCTCCTGGGAAACTTGGTCCTACTGTAGATGCCCAAGTGGCTTTTTTCTGAGCCGTGTCCAGTTTACGCCTGCCTGAGTGTTGCTCGGGTGCTGGGAACCTGTCTTGCGTTCTTCCTGGCATCTCAAAGCCTGGGCATCCTCTAGATCCTCCGATGGAAGGCGCAAATTCAACACACACCGCAGTAGGAAAGAAGTTGAAGACTTTTTAGTTACAAATCCTGGGCAAGGAGGGAGCAGTGAGTTGGGGAGGGCAGTCCTCGTCTTCCCAGGCAGAGCCACAGTCAGGCAGAGACACAGCGCACGTGGCAACCGGACGTGTATATAAAGAACAGGGTGTGAGTCACTTTAAGATCACAGGCAAAGGCCTGAATGGTCTGCTTAAGGGAAGCTGCAGGGAAGTGCTGGGCAGGAGAGAAGCCTCCAGGTTCTTATCTCTGGGCGCTGGCTTGAGCCATTTGGGTGTTGGGGAGATCTGGACACCGTGCCCCGGGTGACCGAGCCCTGCTTCGAGTTACAGCTGTAGTCAACATTCTTACAAATGCACATACGAATGGATGACAGAAGAATGCTAGACCTCTCAGGCCGCGCATGCCTGCGGTCCAGCTGCACTCCTTGAAGGCAGGGCTGCCGACACCCACCCCGGGTTGCCCAGGGCTTAGTATAGAAGCACCCATGTAAGAGGCCCTGGGCAGATCATCCTTAGATGACTCAATTACTTAAAATAAAATTTGCAAAACGAACTGATCTGGCCTGCTCAGCGCTCAGCCATTTGTCAGAACACAGATGCCATCAAAACACAGTGTTCTTTTTAAAGGTTTTCATGGAGGGTGTTTCCTTCCATGAGTTTTAGGATTGGCTTCTCTGCCAAGGCCACCAGAAGGGCGGCTTCCATCACCCTTCATTCTCCCGTGCCCACGTCCACAAAAGCTATTTCACGCCCTGCATCTCCCTGTCTGTGTGTACGTGCCTCTGTCTGTTAAGGCTCTGCCATGAGCCATCTAGAAAATCATTCTCGGGTTTTAGAAGGAATTGTGTTTTGCCAGCAGATACGCGGGTTTTTATGACACTGTTGGGTGCAGTTCCTTTTCTTTCAAACAGAAGATTGCTAAAAACAATTGGAACCCTCCCAGGCTGACAAATGTGAAAACACATAAAGCAGAGAGACAGCCAGCGGCAGGACGCGGCGTCCACCGGGAACATGCTCAGAGCCCCTGGCCCGGCCTTAGGTGCCACGCCCTCAACTCAGATGTCCATCGAAGGGAAAGAAAAGCATTCGTCCTCAGGAGAGTTCTTTCACGGAGGCCTGGACTTACCCAGGAGGGAGGCTGGTTACAGCAGAAAGGCTGGGGGAGGGTGCAGGGCACTGTCTGGCCGTTAGTTTGCTTTTGCTGTGAAAGGGGAGTGGTGAAGTGGGGGAGTATGAGCTGGCAGCGGAGTCTGTCCCTTTGCGGCCAATCTCTGTAGCCTCTTTGTCCTGCAGAAATTCTACTGTTTGAGTGGAATTAAGATACAGATGGAAATGCATTGCCATTTCAGGGGTGAGTGTTTGGTTACCTGGGAGCTCTTGTTTTCAGAAGGGGGGTGAGAGGGCTCTGGGGATTCTAGAACTCACTAGGGGAGAACAGTGTGTGCCTGTCAAGGTTCTGGGAGCTTAGAGTGCACCTGCCTCAAGGTGAGACCAGGTCAGGCTGCGACACAGTGGCCCCTGCTCTCTCTCATTCAGGCGTGGGTGCATTACTGGGCCTGCCCGAACAAAGCAGCCCCAGATGGGAAGATAGTCTGACTGCAAATGGGCCAGGGAGGGGGTGTCACAGCCTCACACACACTCAGCCCTGGGGCTGAACAGCTCTTGCCGAGACCCTTGAATCACCAGGCTGGGTGGGAGTAGGGAGTGCCACTCCGTTCTGTTGCTCCGGGTGACGTCCTAGAAAGAGCCGACCCCCGAGTCCCCTGATTCTCAGCTTCCTGGTGTGTGTTGACAGTTAACATCCACCGCATGCTTCCATCAGCAGCCAGCGAACCCGACAGGAATAGGATGGATGGGGACTGAACAGAAATCACTCCATCAGTGCCGCGGAATTGGTTCATCAGAAAGCAGCAGGGTGTGATTTTGTCCATTTGTTTAAAGTCAAAAAGGAGAAGGCAGGGAAGGGGGTGAACTGATTTTCCAGGGCAGCTGAGTCCAGGAGAAGGTAGCGCTGGGCTCCAGGTGGCATTTGTTTTCATTCACCGCAGGGACAGGAAGAAGGCAGTGGGTGTCCTTCAACGGCTGCAGGGATGGCAATGCCAGGGCTTGAATCCAGAGGGACGCTGGCTGGGGAGGACACAGTCTCGCCACGCACGTGCCTGCATTCTCTTCACATCTGTCCCCTCCCTTTTCATATTTCCAGGTGATTTGACAGCCCCACAGCTGTCTCGTGGATGTATGAAAATTACGATTTGGGCAACGGCGAGGGTGCAGTGTTGTCCCTTTGCTTTTATTTACCTTTGCTCAACTTGGTTGGGTCAGCAGAGGTGTGCCCCACTCTCACGTCTCAGCTCCTTCTGAGGAGGGCTGTGAGAGATCACAGACCCAGCGTCCAAGTAGCCACGGGCTCACCCACCCAGGACGGCCAGCACCCACATCAGGAAAATCTCAGACCCAGCCAAGTAGCCATGGACTCACCCACCCAGGACGGCCAGCACCCACATCAGGAAAATCGCAGACCCAGCCAAGTAGCCACGGGCTCACCCACCCAGGACGGCCAGCACCCACATCAGGAAAATCGCAGACCCAGCCAAGTAGCCACGGGCTCACCCACCCAGGACGGCCAGCACCCACATCAGGAAAATCGCAGACCCAGCCAAGTAGCCACGGGCTCACCCACCCAGGACGGCCAGCACCCACGTCAGGAAAATCTCAGACCCAGTCAAGTAGCCACGGACTCACCCACCCAGGACGGCCAGCACCCACGTCAGGAAAATCGCAGACCCAGCCAAGTAGCCACGGGCTCACCCACCCAGGACGGCCAGCACCCACGTCAGGAAAATCGCAGACCCAGCCAAGTAGCCACGGGCTCACCCACCCAGGACGGCCAGCACCCACGTCAGGAAAATCGCAGACCCAGCCAAGTAGCCACGGGCTCACCCACCCAGGACGGCCAGCACCCACATCAGGAAAATCGCAGACCCAGCCAAGTAGCCACGGGCTCACCCACCCAGGACGGCCAGCACCCACATCAGGAAAATCGCAGACCCAGCCAAGTAGCCACGGGCTCACCCACCCAGGACGGCCAGCACCCACATCAGGAAAATCGCAGACCCAGCCAAGTAGCCACGGGCTCACCCACCCAGGACGGCCAGCACCCACATCAGGAAAATCGCAGACCCACCCAAGTAGCCACGGATTCACCCACCCAGGATGGCCAGCACCCACAGTCAGGAAAATTGCAGACCCACTGTCCAAGTAGCCACGGACTCACCCACCCAGGACGGCCAGCACCCACAGTCATGAAAATCGCAGACCCAGCGTTCTAGTAGCCACGGGCTCACCCACCCAGGACGGCCAGCACCCACATCAGGAAAATCGCAGACCCAGCCAAGTAGCCACGGACTCACCCACTGCACCTAGGATGGCCAGCGCCCATCCAGGAAAGATCACCAACCTAGCCTCAAAGTGGCCACGGATTCACGCACCCAGGATGGCCAGCACCCAGCAGCATGTGACTGAATTGCTGGAAACGGGCTGCAGTCTGAGTTTAGAGGGTGGAAGCGGGGAGACGGCAGGCGGGCAGCCTGGAAGAGACGGAACTGAAGAGGCGAAAGCCATGAAGCTGGTTTTGGAGAAAGCTTTCCCCGGGTCAGAGGGTCTGGGAGGGGCAGAGCTCCCATCCGTCCATCCTGAGCAGAGCCTGGGGTGGGGAGCAAAGACTCAGTGGGCCCTGGAACCAGGAAGACCTGGGATGATGTATGCCTGCTGTGCCACCCTGCACACATTCCTCCGCCTCTCTGAGCCCCAGTTTCCTTGTGGGCTTCGGGAGGGTTGATCGAGTCAGTGTGTAGGCAGGACCCGGTGAGTCTGCAATAAACACCCCATTGCTTTGCAGGCCCTGTGCAGTTTCCAGGCTAAGGCTGGGGCTCTGGGCCTGGGGCCTGTGCCTCAGACACCGGAGAAACGCCCTGGACATGGGCAGATCCCGGGAGCGGCTGTACCCCCTCCACCCAAGCCTGTCTCCAGGGGGAGGAGGAGACCTGTTCTTTCCTTCCTAAGAGTTTATCTGACAAGACGTCTTAATCATGCCTAAGCAAGAGCCACGCAGTCCTAGAAATCCAGATGAAATGCTCCCCAAGGCAGCGCCTCTTCCCAGCCAGGCCCTGTGACGGGTTCTACAACCCCGGGAGGGAGCGCCACGTGGCCGAACTTCAGAGCTGCCGCCAGCCAAGCGACCCCGGCCAGGCCCCTGACCCTCGGTGGGTCTGTGTACCTTGGCTTCATCATCTGCTGCTCTGAAGCTGGTCCCGGGACCACAGAAGCCCCTTCCAGGCGGGGCATTAGAACTGGGCTCCGTGGAGGTGAAGGGGATTCTGGCAGAACACCATGGGTCTGGGGTGGGGCTGGCACCTGGCCTTGGGAAGGAGCTGGCAGGGGTTGGTGAAGTTGGGCGGCGAGGCTGAACCCAGGTGCTCAGGCAGCGGGTTTGCCTCCAGGTTCCTCCAGGCTGGTCCTGTGGCTGGTAAGGGGAGCAGCCGACCCTTCAGAGACAGACACTGCCATGTCACCCTTATCAGCACCGAGCCTGCACCCAGAGGCTGTAGGGAGTCGCAGATGTGGCTGAGGAGGCATCAGAAAGAATCACAGGCATCGTGCCCACGTCTCACTCCAGGCAAGTCCCAGAGGCAGAAACCCAAACTCACCCCACAGATGCACCCAGCAGGCCCTAGCTGAAGCCCCAGTCAGGAGTGGCCTCTGTCTTCTCACCCCACTGTTGTCCCGACCCTCGGGAGAGTGCGGAGCTGGGCCGGGAAGAGGTGCGAGCGTTCCAGGTCAAACACCCTGTGAGCGTCTCTGTGTGAAAAGTTACGAATCACTCTTTATGCCACACATCTCGTGGGTAGCGCAGGGACTGGAGATGCTGCCCGGTTCTCTTCACAGGGTGCTGGTGAGGATAAAACGAGACGCCCCCCGAGCTTCGTCAACACTGAAGTCCATGGAAGCAGCAGTCACCATAGACTCATCTCTATGCACGACCCCAGCCCAAGAAGGCCCTTTCTGAACCATCTGCCTTCAAGCCTCTTAATAATCAGGATGGGGCCACGGGCTGCAAGCTTTCTCTGTCCCTCCGCAGTTCTCCTTTTTGGGTGGGCTCGGAGGTGAAGCCACTGGTCCCAGATGTGCAGCTGGTTGTAGCATAAGCCCTGTCTCTCTGGCTCCGGAGCCTCTCCTGCTTGCCCTGTCTCAGCCAAACTCAGCCAAATCCGCCCTGGCCCCTGCCCTGGAGCTCAGGCGGCAGCTCTCTCATCCGGCCTTTCCATCCGTGCCTCCAGCAAAAGACCCGATGTTCCTTCAGTTCCCAAGTCCTCGCTCGCGCTCACGGCCCGTCTTCCGTCTCCCTGCTTTCTCGGCCCCTGCAGCCAGGCCACGTAGCCTGTCTCCTCCAGGACACACTCTGCCCTCCTTTGGAGCTCCTGGTCTCTCTTCCGTCCCAAAGTTGTCCGTGGCAGCCCCGACCCTCTGCAGCATGACCTCTGCCTGCTCAGAGCCCGGCACAGCAGATCCACGGCAGACAGGAGTAGAAAACCTGCAGGTGAATGACGGGTTACTGCAGGGACTGGAATTTGGTCAGGGCTTGGGTTTTAGTTTCGGACAGCAAGGCGGGCACGGGAAAGTGGACTCCACGCTGAGCAGAGCCTGGGTGGGGAGCAAAGACTCATGGGCCCTGGAACCAGGCGGACCTGGGTGGGATGTGCCCGCTGTGCCATCCTGCACACACTTCTCACCTTCTCTGAGCCCAGTTTCCTTGTGGGCTTTTGCAAACATAGAGTTCATGCGTAGGAAGGACCTGGTGAATCTCCACTGTGTCGCTGTCGCTGCTGGGGCTCAGTCCCAGGAGCCTCCTCTGGCTTCTGATGTTCCACGAGCCATGAACCGCCTCTGGGCCAGAGCTGAAAGTAGAGGAGGGGGCCCATGGCACCACCAAGCACCCACCTGTTGACAGCTTCTCCCATGTTGCCTGTAACCTGCAACTCACGAGGCGATGGGTAATTTACTAGGGAAGACGGAGGTAAATACCTGCTAGGGGCTACACATCCAAAGACCCAGGATTTCTTTTTTTTTTAATTTTCTCTTTTCAATTTTACTTTAAGTTCTGTGATACATGTACAGAACTTGCAGGTTTGTTGCATTGGTGTACATGTGCCATGGAGGTTTGCTGCACCCATCAACCCGTCATCTAGGTTTTAAGGCATGCATTAGGTATTTGTCCCAGTGCTCTCCCCGCCCTTTGCCCCCACCCCCAACAGGCCCCGGTATGTGATGTTCCCTTCTCTGTGTCCTGGTGTTCTCATTTCTGCTCCCATTTATGAGTGAGAACATGCGGTGTTTGGTTTTCTGTTCTTGTGTTATTTTGCTGAGGATGATGGTTTCTGGCTTCATCCGTGTCCCTGCAAAGGACATGAACTCATCCTTTTCTATGGCTGCATAGTATTTCATGGTGTATATGAGCCACATTTTCTTTATCCAGTCTATCATTGATGGGCATTTGGGTTGGTTCCAAGTCTTTGCTATTGTGAACAGTGCTGCAATAAATATGCATGTACATGTGTCTTTATAGTAGAAGGATTTATAATCCTTTGGGTATACACCCAGTGATGGGATTGCTAGGTCAAATAGTATTTCTGGTTCTAGATCCTTGAGGAATCGCCACGCTGTCTTCCACAATGGTTGCACTAATTTACACTCCCACCAGCAGTGTAAACGTGTTCCTATTTCTCCACACCCTCTCCAGCATCTGTTGTTTCCAGATTTTTTAATGGTCGCCATTCTAACTGACCTGAGGAGGTCAAGTATCTAGTATTCGGTAAGTTTAAATTCAATACCTAGTATTCGGCCGGGCGTGGTGGCTCAAGCCTGTAATCCCAGCACTTTGGGAGGCCGAGGCGGGTGGATCACGAGGTCAAGAGATCGAGACCATCCTGGTCAACATGGTGAAACCCCGTCTCTACTAAAGATACAAAAAATTAGCTGGGCATGGTGGCGCGTGCCTGTAATCCCAGCTACTCGGGAGGCTGAGGCAGGAGAATTGCCTGAACCCAGGAGGCGGAGGTTGCGGTGAGCCGAGATCGCGCCATTGCACTCCAGCCTGGGTAACAAGAGCGAAACTCTGTCTCAAAAAAAAAAAAAAAAAAAAAAAAAAAAAAAAAAAAAAACCCTAGTATTTGATAAGAAAGTTTAAATTAAACATCCAGTATTTAATAACTGATTTTAAATATGAGGTATAGGTGGAATTGGAATAAGTAGGTTTTCAACTACTAGGATTTGACAAGCAAGCCTAAATACCTAGTGCTTAGTAAGTATATTTAAATTTCAGGTAGAGCTAGTATTTAGGTAGTAGGTGTACAAATACCTAGTACTTGGTAAGTAAATATATAGTGGTTTACAAGGTCTTGCCTAGAAAATCTGATGACGTGGCTCTCCCAAATACCAGTCCCCGGGGAGGAGTTGTGGGCGGACCTGTCCCCTCCCTCGGGCCGGTCCAGGAACACTCTGACGGCAGGGCACGTGGTCATCCCTGTGTCCTGGTGCCAGTCCCAGAGCTGGAGATGTTTAAGTCATTTCTAAATCAATAAAGCGCCCCCTCTGACATTTCTTTAAATAATATGTCCCCTGGGGCAACTGAAGTACGATTTTATGAACAAACATTTTGATTTTACTAAGCAGTCCAGGAACTTGTCTAGCTTGAGCGAGGTTCTCTGCGTGGGCACGCAGCTGCGGTTTCCTCCAAGGAACCCCTGATGAGAATGCCGCATGGCAACCTGCTGGGAGGGGCCCGGCCTTGTCGGTGCTGGGGCTCAGTCCCCAGGAGCCTCCTCTGTCTTCAGATGTCCCACAAGCAAGGAGCCTCCTCTGAACCAGAGCTGACTTGTCTGGGGTGGAGTCTGCACAGGCGGCTGCCACCACCTGTCTCTGATACCCTAAAGAAGAAGGGAATCCTCGGAGTACCTGGGACACAGCACCACAATCGGGGGACAAGCAATGCCGGGGCTGGCTGAGAGGGCTCCGGAGGAGGGGACTGCCTGCTTGCCGCTGTGAGAAAGGCAGGTTCTAAACATCAAGACCCCAGGCCCAGCGACGTGGACGTGTGATGATGCAGGCAGGGCTCCAGCCCTGTTCTCGGAGGAGGCGCTGCTCACCGCACCAGCTTTCCATGTCACAGACCCTCTAGGACCCCACTCTCAGTGGGCTCGTGCCGCTGGCAGCTTTTACCAAGCGAGAGGCTGTTGACTGATTTTCCTTGCCGTGTAAACGTGGGCTGCTGTAAGGCATTTCTGTGCCACGTCCCATGGACTCTTCCTTAGCTGTGTCCTGGGAGTCTGGGAGTGCCCAGTGGCACAGCTCGACTGCAGTGGGTGGCTGGAACATCACAGTTGCAGGGTGACTTGCTGGCCACACCTAGTCCTCGTGTGCATTGAGATGGGCGGACGTCCAAAACTCCTGCTCCAGGTCGGGAGGGGGCTGAGGGATAAATGATGCATTGATCCTGCCCAGGACCTCACACCCCGCTGCAGCAGCCCCGGGTCCTGATGTTCACAAAGCCCCAGGAAAAGCCTCCAGTCCCCAGCGGTGTGGGCCCAGCGAGTCTCAGACAGGACAGCAGGCTTCCATGTGCCTCTGGAGCTGACTTTGTCTTCAGCCGGCTCCTTGGGGCAGAGGCCCTGCCCAGATAAGGGGCTCCAGAGGGAGCCTGTTCCCTATAAAAATGGCAGATTGTCAAGATCAGGACCCCTGGCCCAGGGACATGGAAGTGCGATGGTGCAAGCTGGCTCCAGCCCTGTTCTCAGAGGGCCCGCTGCTCACAGCGCCAGCTTCGAACTTCAAGAAGCATGTCCCACATCGTCCCCAACATAACCGTAAACCTCACTCAAAGGAAGGCAGTCCCATTGGAACACAAGCCCCTCTGGGTGGCTGAGTCAGCACTCTCTGTCCCCAGCCCCTAAAAGGCAGCTTGGCTCCCAGCAGATCCTCCATAAATACCTGTGGAATGAATACTCTGTGCATTTTCAGAGGTGTTGTATCACTCTGCTTCATAGACAGCTACAGGCCCTCATGTAAGAATATCACTGTAAGGAACACTGACTTCTTCACTGCCTCCAAAGGGAAGAACAGCAGCAGAGCCCAGAAACACTGCAAGGACCAAAGTTCTGATTATGACCAACAACAGACACAAATCCTCACATAAAATCTAAATGGGTTCTATCATATATAGGTGTTAATGACCACCGAAAAATCATCTAATTAGTACAAAGATATATCCTTTCCTATCATATTATTCTAGGTGTTGTTTCCAACAACAGAAACACCCCAAACAACTTTTTTTTTCCTTTAACAATGTCTGAATGTTTCAATAAAAGTTTAAGTGAAGTGGCAAAAAAAAAATATATATATATATATATTCTGTGCACTCCGGAGAGGCCTGCAGTGTGCAGGTGGCCGGGGCTTATGGAAACCCTCGATTCTCCGTCTGGAATCCCTGTCCGGGTGTCTGGGGAGTCACCATCGCACACACCTGAGGACACTGAAGGGGCAAACTCAGCCCCTGGTGCTAAGATGCATCGCTGCTCACTCGGTGCCGGAAACTAGAATCCTGTTCATCAGCAGCCAGAATTTCTCCTTTGGCAAATGCCAGCATGTTGGTGAGTGTAAGCTCCACGGTGCAGACGGGAAATCTGGGGTCCAGAGATCAATGGGAAGAGGTGGGGTGGCTGACAAATGCTGAAGAACCCCGTGATTACATTCCAGGGTTTCTGTAAACCACAGCCACATGCAGGCTGCAGGCCTCCCCAGAGCGCACGGAGTGTTCCTCCCACAGATGCCATTATGGAGGGCCTGCCATGAGCCAGGCCTCCTTCTCGGGGCTGGGGACAGAGCACGCCGACTCAGCCGCGGGATGGCTTGTGTTCGGTGGGACTGCCGCTCCTTTGAGTGAGGTTTGGGGTTCTGTGGGGGATGATGGGAACATGCTTCTTGAAGTTCGGTTCTGGAAAATCACCTGTTAATCCTCCGAATTCCAGAATACGCAGCTGGCTGCATGTGTACCAGTGTGTTGAGCTTTATTTTAATTTTATTATATTCTGAATGGACATCTTGCCACCGCATGAGACTGTCCCCAAGGGTCGTCAGGCTTGCAACAGGGTCAAAACCAAGAAAGAGCCTGGCCCCGGCCATGTTGTGTTTCTGGGTGTGCTTGGGTCCCTGCTCCATGCAAGGAACACGTCACCCAGGGCTGGGATCCATTGGGGCACCAGTGCCCAGGGTGGGTTCTGGCATTTGGAAGGGACAGTGCGATGCCAGGGCTCTGTCTGCACAGAGTTGGGAAACAGTTGTGGGTCTCACCCCTCCCCACTGATCCTGGGTGTGCAGGCAGAACACAGGCGCAGGGTGGGGAGTGTGTGGCCTGGAGAAGCAGGCTGTGCAGACAACAGCAGGAGGGACCAGGTACCTGCAGAGGCCCCATGGCCGATGGCCGCAGTTTCCACTAGAGGGCTCAGGCTTGTGCGCAGGCGTCCTTGGCTCCCCAGGAGGGCAATGCTGCCTGGCTGGCACAGCTCTGCTGCCTGTCATGAGCTAAGCTAAGCTGAGCAAGGGTCCCAGCCAGGGGCTGCCTCGGGCACCTGCAGTGCCTGGGCCTGTTTGCAAAGGGACGGGGCCACCTGAGAGTCCTCCCCTTCTGTGCTCAGTAGATGCATCCAAACAGGGCTCCTTTTAATACTTCTCTGTCCTTTTTCTCCTTCAAATATCAGGGGTTGCTTGTGATCTTTGGGCCTTCTCTGGCCCGGAGGTGGCCACAGAGAGCAGAAACGTATTCACTCCATCATCAGGCTTGAGGAGCAGCAGGCACTGCTCTGGGCGTGGGAGAAACGGGGAGAGCAAGAGTGATCCACACTCCACCCTCATGGAGCTCACATTCCGGGGGGAGCCAGAGGAGAGACCAGCAAACAATACCCAAGTCAACACAAAGCACGTTTGACAGGGTAACGGGGGCTGAGTGGAGAAGAGGTCGCGGAGTAGGGGCAATGGGGTGTGGACGATGGGGTGGCGCTGGGGGTTGCTGCTGTTTAAATAAGGCTACGGGGAGGCCTCACCGGAGCAGAGACCAGAGGGAGCGTCTCTGAGTGGCAGTTACAGAGAAATCTGGATGAGGCATCCAGGCAGAGGAGGCAGCCGGTGCGAAGGCCCTGTGGTGACAGATCCCTCGGTGACCATGACAGGGCACCTGGAGTCAAGTGGAGAGAAAACGCTTCCTTGGTAACATGAAGCTTGGGGCTCTGAAACTGCCCTTGTCAGGGCGAAACTGGGGGATTGGAGACACAAGCTTTCATTACCAGCAGGTGACCGGCTGGCTGTCCTTTCGGGACCTAACAGGCAGAGGGAGCGGTCAGGGCAGCTTTCAGAGAGCAGCCCTCGGCAGGGCCGTGTGGCACGCAGGACCCAATAGCTCGCATGAGACTCGGCGGCTTCCCAGTGCTGCAGAGGAGCAGGGCGGCATCGACACAATCCCAAACCCGGGGATGGGTTCCAGTTTCAGGCTCATCGTCAAGGGTCAGCCCTGCCCCTTTTGCTCCCCTTTTTCAGAGGATTTACTCAAAGCTGCTCGGTGCCTGTGGATGCAGAACCACCGGTCGTGTTAACCAAGACGGCAAGAGCGTTTTCAGATGCCTTATTCAGACAGGAGGGTGCCGGGCCTACTTCTGGGGAGGGAGGCCCCTTTGGTCCAGTGGAAAACTCGACACCGTCCTGCTGAAACGCAGGGGATGCTGTCGGGAACTGGGTGCCATCTACATGCTTGTTTCGTCCTGGTTGCAACCACGGATCACCTCTCGGGGGTGACTGGGAAGGAAAAGTTAAATATTAAATCTGAACTCAATTGAGTTGAGTCCCAGAGCAGGTTGTGTGAGCCCCTCCAGGCGTTCATCCAGTGCCGTTTCGGAGAAATCTCTGTTTCAATCGATTCCTCTACTTTAGTTATTGAAAAACAATACACAATTGCAAAAACAGGTGGACCTTCCTGTGTTCCTCGAGCTCAGTCCCGCAGGGCCTAATGATGGGGTCTCAGGCCAAACAGCTTGTTAAGAAAAGAGCTGGACGGCGCGGAAGCTTCCTGAGGCCTCTCCTCGTCTGTACACGGAGGAGAGGCGGACTCTGGAGCCCAGGCGGCTACTTCCTGATGTGGTGGTGAATCCTCCACGCTCTGGTGAGTGTAAATATCTTTTCCCTTCTCCCCTTCCCATTGCAGTTTGCTTATTACATCAATCTGCTTATTACTATCTCATTTGCTTATTTTATCTTTTGCTTATTAAATCTGCATTGCCATTTACGTGGGATAAAGGTTGTTTATCCTTAAAGGTATTGTGTGTGTGTCATTTCTTCTCCCCTCGTGCGTTTCCGGCGTCATGATCAGGATTTGAAAGTGAAAGCATGCCACCCTTCGGCCACAGGGACCAGGCTGGGAACCCCCGCCAGTGCTTCACCTCGGCCATTGAGTGGTGCAAGGGAAGGGGCCTTTGTGAAAACTGGGAATCTAAATGAGTGCATTTTGAATTGTTGGCTGTGCGTGAGGCGCTGCAGGGAACCCCAGTTGGCAAAGGGGATGTTGAGGGAACTTCCTGGTGTGGATGGTACTTGCTTACCACTTATAAGTTTATGTGAAAAGATGGGAACTGGTTGCTTTAAGAGAAATGTCAGCTGGAAAAGGAAATTACTAATCTGACTTCCAGACGGGCCCTGGCCCAAGGCCGGTCCGATGTGTTGACTGATGAGCCTCAAAGCTGTCAGCCTATTGCTGAAGAATCCGGCTGCCCACGTGGCGTGGTCAGGGTAAAACTGGAGAACTAGTCAGCTGGGGCGTGGAGCAGGCAAAAACCCAGCTCGTATCTCAAGGATAAGAAATGAACCCTACTGACATTCAAGGACCAGCACAAACTGTCAAACTCCTTGGCTTCCATGGAATGCAGGGAAATAGTTTATTTTACCAAAGGCTGAGGCTAAAATACTAGATTTGCAACCCCTACCACTAAGAAGAAGGCCCTAAAATTTATTGGCTTGTTTGGATTCTGTAGACATCGTATTCCCCACTTGGGAAACATTTTACAACCTCTGCACGCAGGCGCTAGGAAACATTATGACTAGCGGGGCTCACCTGTCATCCCAGCACTTAGGGAGGCCAAGGCGGGAGGATCACGAGGTCGGGAGTTTAAGACCAGCCTGGCCAACATGGTGAAACCCCATCTCTACTAAAAATACAAAAATTAGCTGGATGTGGTGGCAGGCACCTGTAATCCCAGCTACTTGGGAGGCTGAGGCAGGAGAATCGCTTGAACCTGGGAGGTGAAGGTTGCAGTGAGCCGAGATCACCCCACTGCACTCCAGCTTGAGCAACAGAGTGAGACTTTGTCTCAAGAAAAAGATTAAAAAAAGGAAAACGCTGTGACTTTCACTAGGGAGAGAGAGAGCATGGCTTTCAAACAAGTTAACAACCGGAGCAACTGGAAATCTGGTCCATGCAGGATGGGCCAGTAGATCTGCAGGCGACTGTCAGAGGTCAACGTGCTCATTGGAGCCTTAGGCGGAAACAAGATGGGAAGAGGGCATCCTTGGAGTTTTGGACCCGGAAGCTGCCAGAGGCTGGCGAAGCTTACACCCCCTTCGAAGATCAGCGGCTAGCTTGCTGTTGGGCTTCACTGGGAGCAGAGCACCTCTGCTTCAGCCATGATGTCTTTATGATGACGACGTGGGTCACGCATTCCCCCAGAACTCCCGGCTCTGATGAAGGAAGCCCGGGGAGCAGCAGCTGGCTGGATTGGTAGCCATCCTCCAAGCTTCTCAGGAGGAGGCCAGACGGGTTTGTCACTTGTGTACTGACTCTTGCTCAGAAGCAAAGAGATGCCTCTTACTACTTAGATGCCCCAACGGCAAGGAAACAAATGGTTAATCGGGAATAAAGAGGTTCGGGGAAAGCAATACTGGGAAGATCCCTGAGTCCTGGCACACACTACCGTTGTCACCATTTTCCATGCTGATGCTCATGCATCTCTGCTTTCTCTTAACAGA
Organism: Saguinus oedipus; assembly: GCA_031835075.1. Lineage (NCBI taxonomy): Eukaryota > Metazoa > Chordata > Mammalia > Primates > Cebidae > Saguinus > Saguinus oedipus. The sequence goes on along the minus strand of CM063175.1, from coordinate 42,309,500 downwards.
CTATTTAATCAGCAGGCAGATCAGCAGGTCTAAATATCCACCATAACTGCAAAGCTGGATGCAGATGAATGAATCACGACACATTCAAGCCTTGCCGTGCGAGGTACTATAATGTATGCTGGCATAATTTTTTTTTTTTTTTTTTGAGACAGAGTTTCGCTCTTGTTACCCAGGCTGGAGTGCAATGGCGCGATCTCGGCTCACCGCAACCTCCGCCTCCTGGGTTCAGGCAATTCTCCTGCCTCAGCCTCCCGAGTAGCTGGGATTACAGGCACGCGCCACCATGCCCAGCTAATTTTTGTATTTTTAGTAGAGACGGGGTTTCACCACGTTGACCAGGATGGTCTCGATCTCTTGACCTCGTGATCCACCCGCCTCGGCCTCCCAAAGTGCTGGGATTACAGGCTTGAGCCACCGCGCCCGGCCTGGTGGCATAATTATAGTGATTCCTGGAAAGAAGGAAAGGTCATTTTATGCAATACGCTCCAGATTCTTTTATAAAACCACAGATGCAGGTTGCCCAACTGTCAGTGGTACCTGGTCAGCAATTCACCCTGAGGAAGTTTCCGCCCCAATAGAAACGACACGCAGAACGGGGGAATTTGGGTCTATCTGAGTGGCCAACTTAAATCCTGGAGCCAAAATATGGATACAGTGTCCGTCAGATCCCGCCCCTAAGGCTGGTGACCTTGTAGCTAAGAGAACAAAACAGGAAGGCGCAGTACAATCTCCCAAAGATGAACAGTGTCATGTTCCCCTCTGCTTTTGTTATTACAGAGAATAACCTGTCTGCCAGACATCACTTCTGAGGCTGAGAATGAGTTCATGGACTGGGTGGCCTCCGCTGCAAACAGCCAACTGCAGTCAGTGCCGGCCAGGCATCGAGCCGCCAGGGGCCGCCGGGAATGGGCCGCCTGGGAAAATCATCCCCACTAACATTTCTGAATGAATTTCTGATACTAAAGCGGGTGGGACAATTACACCTGAAATCCAACCTGGACTTCTTTTAACCAAACCAAAGAGTATCTTTGCCCAAACGAGACACACAGCAGCTTTGTTACTTACATGACACATTACAGCAATACAATTAGAGTAGAACTCTTCCTGTTCCCTGGGGACCCTCTGGGTATGCAGATCCCATGGGTGGCGGCACCTGCCCCCATATCGGTTGGGGAGATGCACTTGGCAGTGGCCATTAATTCCATTCACCATCGGGATGATATCCCCTCCCCGGTAACATCGCTGGTTGCGAAGGCGCCGGCCCCCCAGGTGATGGTACCCTGTCACAGGATTCTCCCCCCCGCCGCTGCAGTCCTGCTTCAGCAACAAATTCAGACATTAAGCTTACATGTAGAAAAAGCTCTTAATGATCGTAGCGCTGGGCTTAGGTTGTTAGCAGATGAATTTGCTCAGCTGTGTGCTGTTGTGTTGCAAAATTGAATGGCATTAGAGATGCTCACCGCAGCCCAAGGAGGGGTTTGTGCCTGGCTGAGGACTGAGTATGTATGTTGCTGACAATTCTCACAATATTACATTCCTTGGAAAGCCCTGGGGGGTGTGGTTTTTATCAATTGTGCTTTTAATTCTCCTGTGCTTACGCTGTATCTGTAAGCTATATCAACTATGCCTACCCTGTTTATCTGTAAGGGCATTTTCCTACAATTGAGTATCAGATTGAGGCTGAATGTGTAGGAAAAGGTAAATATTAAATCTGAACTCAATTGAGCGTGGACACAATGATCAGCAAGTCCCGGAGCAGGTTGTGTGAGCCCCTCCAGGCATTCATCCTGTGCTGTTTTGGAGAAATCTCTATTTCAATCCATTTCTCTGCATTAGTTATTGAAAAACAATACACAATTGCAAGAATAGGTAGACCTTCTTGTGTTCCTTGAGCTCAGTCCCGCAGGGCCTAATGTCGGGGTCTCAGGCCAAACAGCTTGTTACAAAAAGAGCTAGGGGCCCAGACAGCGCCGAAGCTTCCTGAGAACTCTCTGCATCTGTGCACAGACGAGTGGAGGACTCTGGAGCCCAGGCTGCTGCTTCCCGATCTGGTGGTGAATCCTCCACGCTCTGGTGAGTGTAAATATCTTTTCCCTTCTCCCCTTCCCATTGCAGTTTGCTTATTACATCAATCTGCTTATTACTATCTCATTTGCTTATTTTATCATTTGCTTATTTTATCATTTGCTTAGTATATCTGCATTGCCATTGACATGGATAAAGTTTGTTTATCCTTAAAGGTATTGTGTGTGTGCCTTTTCTTCTCCCCATCACACCTGATTCACACCTCCCTCACAGAACAGTGACACTCCCTCGGAGTTTCAGGGCTTAAAGGCATCTATTCCTGTCCTTAACGCACTTCTGGGTCCTGCAGCTTCGTTCTGACCCTATTAGCTTAAGTCTGAAATTTGACAACTGATACTCTTCCAGGCTCAGCTAAGGTGCCGAGGTTGGGTGGAAGGAGGTGATGCCCAGCACCGACCCTGCCGTTTGGAAGTTTTCAAGAAAGTGCGTCAGAACTCACTCAGAAGCCACATCAGCTTCACAGAGCCCATCTGGCTGCCTTTGTGGGATGCTGGAGAATAAGCGAAGGAAGGAAAAGAAAGGATATCCCATTTCAAAGCATCAGTACCTTTTAAGCTGTAGGGTCAAGAACTCACCTCTGGGATGGCACTACTCTGGTGGGTGTGGCCAGTGCCCTTGTGGGTAGAGTTGAGATCTGAGATTGTGCCACACACACACACCTGTCCATCCCCCAAAGTGCTGGCCACACACTGGGGACCACGTGGACACTTCTTACCTGGATGTGGATATCGCGAGCTGGCTGAGAGAGAAGCAGTGCTGACGGTCAAGATCACCCTGAAGAGTCTCAAGCATGCATACAGCCTGGTTTGGTCTATCGGTGTGGCTTGGTATCTAGATAAGGCACTTGGCATGTATTCAAGGGACTGTGCTGTAAGAACAGCAGGAGTGTTTAAACAAGAAGTCTCGGCCAGTTGCGATGGCTCACGCCTGTAATCCCAGCACTTTGGGAGGCCGAGGAGGGCGGATCACAAGGTCAAGAAATTGAGACCATCCTGGACATGGTGAAACCCCGTGTCTACTAAAAAATATATAAAAATTAGCCGGGGGTGGTGGCAAGTGCCTGTAGTCCTAGCTACCTGGGAGGCTGAGGCAAAAGAATCACTTGAACCCAGGAGGCGGAGGTCGCCGTGAGCCGAGATTGTGCCACGGCACTGCAGCCTGGCCACAGGGCAAGATTCAGTCTCAAAAGAAAAAAGAAGTTTCTCCCAATCCAGCGGGGTGCAAAATGTGAGTGTGGCAGCCTGGCTGTGGCAGCAGGTCCAAGCCCCTCTCCAGCAGAGAATGGGGTGGGGCAGGGGCCTCGCTGCTGAGGCTGCGTTCTCTCTCGGGAGGGCAGACGTGCCTCTTCCCTTAGTCTCCCCGCTGTTTATTGAGCTCACACAGCTGAATTCCTCTAAGGGGAATGTAGGTCAGCCGGGCTTTACTGTATTAATGTTGGATTCATAAATGAGTGAATGAATAAGCAACATGGGGGATGTGCCTTTCTGAGGACCCCAGGGTGCTGAGGGTGATCTCTGTTCAAGGCCAAGTGCTGGGAGATCACCCACTGTTCCCAGGCCGGGTCCCATTACTCAGCTCTCATCTCTGCCTCTCTGGACAGAAGTTCAACACAGTCTTCCAAGTGGCCGCATCCTGGGAGTGGGCCTCTGCCTTCGCTCTCCTGTCTAAACGTCTTCGTCTGCCTTTGAAGGGTATTCACGATCTGCCTCCCTTTCCCCCTCACCTCCTGTGATTCCTCTGTGACCCTTTGGAATCACAGCAGCCAATGCAGTCTCCTCTGAGCCTTTACAAGGAGTTCCTGATCCCCTCCGATTCCTCAGCCCCTCACTCCTGAAGCTCCCTCTCCTGCACAGCCTCCCTCAGCCCCTCCCGCACGCCTGGTCAGGCCGCCTCTGCTTCCTCTGGCATATTTTTCATTTCCCTTTTGCTTTACAAAGGACAACACAACGTGCACCTATTTTCTTTGCAAAACCATGTTCTCCTTGAAGGGAGGGTCGTTATTTATCCTCCGTGCCTGGTACCTGCATCGCGCCTGATTCACGGCAGATGTCCAAGGACCCTGCAGGTTTTGTGGAATAATGAGGCTTCCTGGAAGACACCCGCAGGGAGGGAGCAGTGGGAGGGAGCCCTGGTCCTGGCTGCAGAGAGCGGGGAGCAAGGCTGTGGGTGTGGCAGCTGCATCCTATTCTAGACCCAGGCTGTGTGGGATGACATTGGTGCCATGGGGCAGCAATGCCCTCCATATCACCATCTTGTACATTTAATTTTCTTATTTTGAGATGGAGTTTCACTCTTGTTGCCCAGGCTGGAGTGCAATGGCGCGATCTTGGTTCACTGCAACCTCCTCCTCCTGGATTCAAGTGATTCTCCTGCCTCGGCCTCCCGAGTAGCTGGGATTACAGGCATGAGCCACCATGCCCAGCTAATTTTGTATTTTTAGTAGAGACGGGGTTTCTCCATGTTAGTCAGGCTGGTCTTGAACTCATGACCTCAAGTGATCTGCACACCTCAGCTTCCCTAAGTGTTGGGATTACAGGTGTTAGCCACCCTACTTGGCTTAATTTTTGATTTAAAAAAAGTGATGTGACATTTCTACAATAATGGGAAAACCTGGCTCAGTTTTTTATCCCCCCAGAAAAAGAATTTTAATAATCTCACCGCTTTAAGCAGCTCACAGGACCAACCCTTGGCTTGGTCCAGTGTCTCAGAGGCATTCAGCTGGACTGTCCCCCTCACCATTCCTGATCTGGCCAAGACCTTCCTCTGGACAATCCTTTGGAAATTTCCAGAGGAACCCGTGACTGCAGCGGGAGGAGATGGTGCCTCTGGCCTCTGTGGTAGGGCTGTTCACAGGCTGCCTCCGAGCTGCCCAGCAAAGGGAGGAGATGCAGAGGCAGCCGAGCCGTGCCACCAGGGGCAGGAGCTGTGGGGTACTTCCTGCAGACCCTGACCTGAAGCTCAGTGCAGCCATCCCTCCATGAGTTTCCAGACTCCCACTGCCTGTGGGGTAGACCCTCTAGGCATCTCCACCCAGACCCTAGCATGTGCTTGTCAGAGCCTGGCTGCCCCCCTCCCCCATGACCACGTCTCCTTGCCTCCTGGCTTCCACACACCCACATGGGAAGGAGACAATGCCTTCTCCCCTAAGAATCCTGGAGAACCCCCTTCTTCTCCCCAAAATGAATAGATACATCTGCAACTTGTATTTCTTCAAAAGTGGCAAATTACGTTTTAAATCCAATTCCATCATCTGATCCCCACGTTGCTTTTCACAGATGTGTTTGGAGGGTGGGGAAGGTGCAGAGGAGATGTTTGTTTCCTGTTTCAGCCCAGATTGGAGAATGGGGGAAAGTAAAATATTTATGTTCTTTGTACCCAGCTTGTTCTTCCTGTTTTCCTTCAAAACAAGAGGTCAGAGCCCTTATGAATGAACCGCTTGTTGACTTCTATGTCTGAAAACACCCAAAATATCTCCTATTAAGGCCCCCGTTCCACTTCCTTTGTTCTGCCTGGGCGGATGAAACTGTCTGTGTTCCAGAAACAGAATTTCAAATTAGATTATTTGAATGAAATCAGCAGCTGTTGATTCAGAAGAAATGAAGGGTCGGTGTCGTCAGATCCTTGAGCAAGAAGAGACCTCAGGGAAACATCTGGCCCCGTCTCCTTCGAAAGCCAGTGGGTGCCCAGGCTGGACGCCACCCAGCAGATGGTTTGCATTCTCTCACTGAAGGTGCCCGGGGACAAGATGCCACATCTCCCAGGCCGCCCATTGCTGACTGGCAGTTTATAGAAACATTTGTTTGAGTTGAGCTACTGCTTGCAGAAGTGATGGCTTTCAGGGGATATTGTTTGGGTTGGGGAAGAGAGAGAGAAAGTTTCTACTTGATTCCTGGAAATGATGTGGGAGCCACAGGAAAGCCTTCACACAAGGGGCCCTAGGAGTGAGTCAAGGCACCTTCTGCCACCTCTCCAAATGTTCCCATCTAGGATTTCAGAGGCAGCCTTGTGAAGGTTAACTTCATGTGTCAACTTGATTGGGCTGAGATACTGTCCAAACATCATTCTGAATGTTTCTGCGAGGGTGTTTTTTGGATGAGATTAGCATTTACATTAGTAGATTCAAGTAAAGCAGATTAGCTCCATCGTGCTGGTGGGCCTCATCCAGTTAGGTGAAGGTTTGAATAGAACAGAAGATTTCGCTCCTCCGAGCGAGAGGGAGTTCTGCCAGCAGAGTCTTTGGACTTGAACTGCAAATCGGCTCTTCCTGGCTCGCCAACAGCCTGCCTTTTGACTCAAACTGCATCTCTTTGCTGAGTCTCTAGGCCACCAGACTGTTCCATCAGATTTTGGACTTGCCAAATCTCCACAACTGCATGAACCAATTCCTTAAAAAATATTTTTTTCTATGTAGAAGCACATCTGATCAGTTCTGCTTCACTGGAGAATCCTGACTAAAACCCCAAGAAGTGGCCCCCAAAAGAGGACAGGGTGGGACGGTTCCAAAATAACAGAAGTATAGTATTCTATACGGTTATCTTGTGAAAGATGGTTTATTTTTCTGTTTCAGTCTCAGCATGTTCCTGCTTTTCCAACATCTGAGGATGCATTATGCAGAATTATGCGCTCCACTCTGCCTTCCAGACGTCCTGTCAACATCTGCACCCAGCCACCAACTAGGAGCTCCAGCGCCCATCTCCTGCCAGAACTACTGCTTTGGGCGGCCTTCTCATTTGCTTCCCCGCTTTCGTCCTGTGTGTGGCAGTCACAGTTTCTTTCTAAAATGCGAATCTAATCATGCCTGAGCTAGAACAGACCACCAGAGTCTGGTTTGAGGATGGAAGGACCCTGGCTTGGACTCTGTCTTGGTGACTTTCCCTCTGGTTTACACCAAAGCCACTAAGAGGCCACAAAAATACCATATGCCCCTCATCACTTCCCCGGTTTTATCTCAAAAACCTAGAACCCCACCTCCCAGCTCCATATCGTGCCTCTGTCTACCTGGTTCACTCTGTTATACTCAGCTAGCTTTTCCCAGAACTTACTGAGTCTCCTCCTACCTTAAGGATGTATATATATTCTGCCATCTATGCAGACCATTGCTGTTCCGTATTCAAACCACAAGCCCCTCCAGGAACTGATGGTTATTTACTGAGAGCTGGGAGAGAGAGAGAGAGAGAGAGAGAGAGAGAGAGAGAGAGAGAGAGAGAGAGAGGTGGAGAGCCCAGGACAAGTTTAGATTTCTATTCCAGAGTCTTGTAACAACACACACTTTTTCTTCTTTGTTCTTATGATATTTTCAGTTGTATGGCTCCTTATACCATTTACATGTTCCATGCCTTTCCTCCTAGAGAGTAATCTCCTGGAAGCCTGTGACCATTTCTAGGTTATTTTTTTCTGGATTCCTGGGCTCAGCAGGACGCATACCATACAATTAATTTCCAGTTCATAAGGACTTGGGTGGATGAAAGATAACCCAGCCTCTGGGTCTTGATGGACCTTGTCACCATCATGACCAAATACATCAGGATCTTTCTATGAAATCTTAATTTTTGCATTTTAAAATCAAAATTTAGAAATGATTTCCACCAGCAAGAGAAGAAAACACGGTCTCAATTTTGTGGGGAAGTGGTAGACATTTGCCATTCTTTCTGACTCCCTTACCTTGCCTTTCCTACACTTGGAAAATTTTCTACCTTTGTGAGTCTTAGCAGGAAGCAGAGTTACATCCCATTAGAAAAGCTGAGAATTCCAGATATTCGTGTCACCTAGGCTCTGCCAATCAGATGTTCTCACGTCTTTTAGAATCGAGAGCTAGTGATGCACAGAAAGGATGATGTGAGCATTCTCTGAGGCCATGATGACCAGGGTAAATTTGAGTTCCTGGGGCAGTGAGATGGCTGCTATTAGTGACAAGCATCTAACACTAGTTATTTGATGGTGCCAACAGCAGCGTCTAATGCTCAGCAATAACATCCTCACTGGAGCCAAGAACTGGAAAGGAGATATATGGGAGGAGGCTACTGAATCAGAGGACCCTGGGCCACTGAACCCCCATGAGTTTCCCTGACAGCCAGAAGCCCACCTTCTCTCTCTCTCACAGAGTGGGCTCCTATTCAGTAAATGGTGCTGGGAAATCTGGCTAGCCATATGCAGAAAACTGAAACTGGACCCCTTCCTTACACCTTGTAGAAAATTATCTCAAGATAGAGTAAAGACTTAAATGTAAAACCCAAAGCCATAAAAACCCTAGAAGAAAACCTAGGCAATGCCATTCAGGGCATAGGCATGGGCAACACTTCATGACAAAAATGCCAAAAGCCATGGTGAAACCCTGTCTCCACTAAAAATACAAAAGTAAATAGTGGTGTGGTGGCACACACCTGCAGCCCCAGCTACTTGGGAGGCTGAGGCAGGAGAATTGCTTGAACCCAGGAAGTGGAGATTGTGGTGAGCCAAGATTGCGCCACTGCACTACAGCCTGGGAAACATTGCAAGACTCTGTCTCAACAACAACAACAAAAAATGCCAAAAGTAATTGCAACAAAAGCCAAAATTGACTAATGAGATCTAATTAAACTGAAGAGCATCTTCACAGTGAAAGAAACTATCATCAGAGTGAACAGGCATCCTACAGGATGGCAGAAAATCTTTTGCAAGCTACCCATCTGACAAAAGTCTAATATCCAGAATTAACAAGTAATTTAAACAAATTTACAAGAAAAAAGCAAAAAACCTCATAAAAAATAGGCAAATTATATGAACAGGCACTTCTCAAAAGAAGACATTTATGTGGCTAACAAATATATTTGAAAAAAAGCTCAACGTCACTGATCATTAGAGAAACGCAAATCAAAACCACAATGAGATACCATCTCAAGTCAGTCGGAATGGTGATTATTAAACAGTCAAGAAACAATAGTTGCCATCAAGGCTGTGGAGAAATAGAAACCCTTTTACACTATTGGTGGGAATGTAAAATATTTCAACCACTGTGGAAGACAGTGTGGCAATTCCTCAAGGATCTAGAACCAAAAATACCATTTTACCCAGCGATCCAATTACTGTGATATACCCAAAGGAATATAAATCATTCTGCTGTCAAGACACATGAACACATACGTTTATTGTAGCACTATTTACAATAGTAAAGTCACGGAACCAACCCAAATGCCCATCAGTGATTGATAGGTATAAAGAAAATGTGGTACTTATACACCGTGGAATACTGGGCAGCCATAAAAAGAATGGGATCATGTCCTTTGCAGGGACATGGATGAAGCTGGAAGCCATCATCCTCAGCAAACTAACACAGGAACAGAAAACCAAACACCGTATGCTCTCACTCATAACTGATAGTTGAACAATGAGAACACACTGACACAGGGAGGGGAACATCACACACCAGGGCCTGTGGGGAGATGGGGAGTGAGGGGAGGGAACTTAGAGGATGGGTCACTAGGTGCAGGGAATAATCATGGCACATATATACTTATGGAACAAACATACATATTCTGCTTAAATTTAAAAAACAAAGAAAAACAATCATAGATGTCCTTACTCAAAATATGCTTATAATAAAAATGTGGCTTCATAAAAATGCTGCAAAAAAAAAAAAAAAGCCTGTTCAGTTTGTATAGGCCTAATGAATGGAGCTTAAAATGAGCCCTAATGATTCAGCTGTTCACCAAACCCCCTGAACTAAGTCAGTCCACAGAGTCAGGATCTCTTGAATTAAGAGTTAGCTACACGCCCTTGAGACTCGATCTGGGGATAACCTCACAAATGTGTATCATCCCCACAGCTCTCTCCAGAAAGAACCAGCAGCCTTTGGGCAAGTCACCTCCGCACTGGGCAAAGGAAAACGCTCAGACTCAGGCTTAGGGATTGTTGGACATGGACCAAGCTCACAGTAACTCTGGGTTCCTGTTAGACTGGGGGAATATGAGTGTCACAGGACACATGTAATTCTACACTAATCCCCATTCTGAAGGTAGGTCTGGGGGCACCTGGAATGGACCTAGTTTCTGAGCGCATTTCTAATTGGAAGAAATACAGCAAAGTCCCCACAATGTCTTACTGATCCATGAAGTAAGACCTATAGTTGTCGAAAGGGCCAAGTAGAAAGAAGTAACCTTTCTTGAAGACATTTTGTGTTCCTTAAGCTACCAAAAAAAAAAAAAAGAAGAAAAAAGAAAGGAAAAGAAAGACTATGGCATTGGCTCAAATGATGGATCTTGACCATCAAAGAGAAACGCTGATAAACAGTGGCGGGAAGGAGGGGTATGGAATTTAGGGGATCCCCTGGCGCCTACTAGTACTACTAACCCCAGTGGTAATGAAGTAACTAGAGCTGTTGTTTATGGGCAGTTCCCCCAAGACCTCAGATCCCTCAGGAATGAAGGGTTGAAATATGACCCTAAGTGAAGGATATATCCATCCAAAGAGTTGGCCGAAGGCAGAGGGAACACAGGGAGTGGAAGAGGGGAGTCACAGACAGGAGCATTTGTCCCCGCTGGTGATTCTACTGAGCCTACTCCTCTTGAAGTCACCAATCACCTCCAAGCTGCAAAGACAACGGCCCCTGCTTTCCTTCCATCGTATTTGAACTTTCTTTCACCATGTTTGACCCACTTGGTATTACTTCCTCCTGGGAATACAGCTCCTCTCGACTCCTGGGACCCCACACGCGTCCAGGTTTTCTCCTGTCTCGCCGGAAGCTGTGGCTCAACCTCCCCACTCTTTGGCCTATAAATGTTGGAGGGTCCCAGAAATTAGTAACGCATTCTCCCTCTTTGATGCCAGCTTTTGTGAAAATAGATTTCTCTTTCTTCATTGGTGGTTTTCTTCCCTTGGCTTCCAGCACAGCACGTGCTCTTGGTCTCTCTGCTGCATCAGTGCCTGCCCCTTCTCACCTCCTTGGAGGCTTCTCTTCATCCTCACAGCGTCTTTTCATTAACATGTTATTTCATCGTATAATGTTAAGTAACTGGGCCGGGTGCGGTGGCTCAAGCCTGTAATCTGAGCACTTTGGGAGGCCGAGGCGAGTGGATCATGAGGTCAAGATATCGAGACCATCCTGGTCAACATGGTGAAACCCCATCTCTACTAAAAATACAAAAAAATTAGCTGGGCACGGTGGTGCGTGCCTGTAATCCCAGCTACTCAGGAGGCTGAGGCAGGAGAATTGCCTGAACCCAGGAGGCGGAGGTTGCGGTGAGCCGAGATCGCGCCATTGCACTCCAGCCTGGGTAACAAGAGTAAAACTCTGTCTCAAAAAAAAAAAAAGGCCAGAGAGCCGAGCGCTCAGACCTCGGTAATTTTCTCAAGCGTATCCACTCTGTGTGCAGTCAGTTGGATGGTTTAAAATAACATCTACATGCCAGTGAGTCCATATTTACGTCTTCAGGTGAGACCCTCTCAGAGAGTCAGATTCCAGCCCCAGTGTGGCTCAATGCGTGCACATTTGCAAATTCCACCAGGATTCTTCACCCAAACTCCAGATTTAACATCCAAATCCTCAGCCCACAGCTCTGCAGGGAGAGCTGACATCTCAAATTCAACATGCCCAAAATTAAACTCCAAATCCTGCTCCAACTTGCCTGCAGGAATGGCGACTCCATCCTTCCAGCCTCTCAGGCCACAGACATTGGCCGTCCTTGCCTGCCTGCTCTCTTCACCCCCACGCACACTCCCCCTTCAACATAGCTCCACACCTCCACATCTGGAGGTGGCAGACAAGCTTCTTTAGGACATCTCTTTCATACAGAACAACTTTGGTATAGCAAGTTTTGTATAGAAAATGTCTTTTGTATAGAAAATTCAGAAAAAAGTATTTTTCAAACCAAAAACATCTGTTGGAAGACATCTGACAGCAGCTGAGGTAGCGGAGAAGTGCAGGACCGTGGTCCCGGAGACAGGCCCACTCCAGAAGGCAAGTCGAGGCTGTGGCCCGATTTTTCCACTTGAAGCATTTGCTGATTCCACAAAAGGAGGCAGAGAGAGTGAGAAGATGAGCAGAGCTGTTTGCAGCTCCTGGGGCAAGCGGGGTGGGGATGAAAGACGCACCCCAGCCCTCACCGCTGTCCAGGAGGAGGAAGTGTTCCAGAAACACAGTGGGCATCAACTTCAGACCAGGACGGACTGTGGCTTGGGAGTAAAACCACCGTCAGTAGACTGGCCTCCCCCAGACCTCAAAAAAGAAAGGAAGGGAGAAGGAGGAACAACAGCAGAAGCATCCATCCTAACTGGCAAGGGCTTGGTCAGAGCCTGACTAGGTCATCTTCCTCCCCACCTCCAGCCAGAAGAAGAACATAGAGAAGGCGGCCCATTCAGTGCTGTGTTCTCTGTACAGGCAGCTCCTGATTTATTAGCAGAAGTCTGGAGGTTGAAAAACCAGGAAGCAAATGGTGTTTAGGAAGCTGAGAAGCTAACAGAGCTCTTGGTAATCTCAGAGTGTAAGGAAGCAAAATTAAAATTCAGGACCTTCCTACCGCAGGAAGCCCTGTTAAACACCTCCTATTTTCCATGTCCTATTGCATTAAACAAAATGCAAGAATTAAATAAAAAGCAAGAGAAAAACAGACAGTAGAAACAAGCCCACAGCGATTCGCAGATGTTGAGATCTCAGACACAGACTTTAAAGTAACTGTGATTAATACGTTCAGGAAATTTAAGAACAAGATATAGAATGCTGGCAGAGAAATGGAAACTGTGAAAATAAATCAAAATGAAATTCTAGAACTTAAAAATAAACACCCACACATTAGGGACTTATAAAGACAAATGCAATGAAAAATGGGCTAAAGGTTTAAATGGGCACTTCACAGATGAGGATATTCAAATGGGTCCATTAAACACGAAAAGAGGCCCAACCTCATTAATCATCCAGGGGATGAAAATGAAAATCGTGAGAGGATACCACTAGAAACTGACCAGAACAGCTAAAATTAAAAAGTCACAATCTCGAGTGGGGAGAAACGGAACATTTCTTGTCCTGTTGATGGGAGCATAGTGGAACCACTTTGGAAAAGCGTTGGATAACATCTACTGAGGTGGAAGTATGCATGTCCTGTGGCCCAGAAATTCCACTCCTAGGTGTATAGGAAACAAGTGGATACTTTAACAGCCTTACTCATAGTGGCCAAACTGGGAATCAACACAGATCTCCAGTGCGTAAGTGCATTGCAGTCTATTCGAACAACACAAATCTGTACAGCCACAAAAATGAGTACATTCCTGCTACCGTTGACAACTGGACGCATCGTTCATCACATGGAACCAAATAAGCCACCTGCGGGAAAATACGTTTTGTGTGATTCCGTTATATAAATTCTAAAAGAGGTACGCTCTACTCTACGGCTCAAAACTCGAGATACTGGTTACCCTCGGAAACTAGATGAGGAGCTGGGGCTGGGAGGGTGTGCTGGAGAGCGGGGTCGGGGACACCTGGGCGTGTTCTGTTCCTGATGATTCCTGGAGCTGTGTGCCTACGGTGTGCACTATTCTGAATGAATAAACGTTTAAATAGAAAATACGTATTAGAAACACAAAACCATGTCTCTAGACCATGCTCACTTACCCCCTCCATTGCTGCCGCTCTGTCTCAAGCCCCTGTCGCCCCCAACTTGGACTTATGCAGCAACCTCTGGAGGGTCTCTCTGCCTGCACCTTGCCCACCCGCTGTGATACTCACAACAGAACAACCAGAGGGATTCTTCTCAACCGCACGTGGAATCCTGCAGGACTGGGTCTTTCCTGCCTCTCTGACCCCACCAGGAGGTCCCTCTTCCCCTCCCCGGCTCTGACCCCACCAGGAGGTCCCTCTTCCCCTCCCCGGCTCTGCATCTGCTGCTCACGCTCTTTGTGTTCCTTGAAGACGTCAGGCTCATTCTTGCTGCTGCTCATCTGCAGGAACTTCTCCTGATACCTGGAATGTTCTTTGCCCTCGTTGCCCCTTGGTGATATCTGGGTCCCAGAGTCCTCAGCTAACATCTCCTGGGAGTCCTGCCTTGACCTCCCAGCTGAGGCGGCTACCCCTTCTCCCAAGTCATTTTGATTTTCTGCACTGCCCTCCCTTCCTGATGTATTTTCTTCCTTCCTCCCTCCTGCACTTCCCCCTCCCTCCCGCTCTTCCCCCTCCCTCCCTTCCTATCTGCTCACTAGGGTGAAACCTACAAGAGAGCAGACCTCCTCTGTCTGATTCCTGCAGCATCCTGAGCATCTCAAGCAGTGTTTTGCATATATATGAACATAATAATTATGTGTGAAATGAATAAAGTAAGTTTGGAAAATGTTGCCCACTATTTATCTCTCTTGGAGAGCCTTAATTTACATTAGCATATTAATGATTCTGAGAAGTCCTACAGTAAAAGAGAGAAGAAAAGAGACGTACTTAGCTTTCACTCCATATTTCCCAACCTTTTTTGAACACAAGACACTGTTTTCGCATCCATAATGCCCACCTTTGGCAATGCCACCTCCGAGGGTTTGCAGCCAGCGGTGTTGAGGCTCCCCTTGCAGCAGACACCCCCCTGGATGAGCATTGCACCCCCATTATCCCCATTGCCATGAAAAGCAGCAAGGCCGGGCGTTATCATCGTCATTTTAAGTGTAAGGAAATGGAGGTGTGCTACATTGAAGTGGCTCCTTGTGCGATGTGGGCAACACACATACGAAGCCGGGGTTTGACTCCACTTCTGCCCCACTCCAAAACCATGCTCTTGACCTCTTGGTTGGGTAAATGCGATGGCACAGCTCATCACCACTCAGAGCATGGCGTCCCGTGCAGTCTCCACCTGCCTGGGAGCAGGGGGTGAACACACACCGCGACTGGGTCGGTTGCTCAGCTTCCTGGAGACAGTGAGACCCTCCACTTCATTTTGTATTTCTGCACCCTCATGATATGCTCCCAGTCGTCACCACGGGACACATTCTCAAGCATGTTTTCATAGCCACGAAACTGCATTTCATGAAACTTTTGAGCAAACAGAAAAAGATGGTAAAACTTGACACAATTCCAGTCAACACCAGGGGATAGTGTATTAAGCCCCTGCTTCGTGCCACAAGTTCGGAGCAATTTCAGATCCTCCTTTCTCTAGGGCTCTGATCCTTGCATTGCGTCAGCTTTTGTTCATCTTCTGCTCCCCTCGGCGTTTGTCCAGGGCAGAGTGGCTCTGAAGAACGCCCACCGCTTCGAGGTATCGTTGCCCAGGGGAAGCCCACCTGGCAGTTGCTCACTGGACACATGCACGCCCTGGAGGTGAAGGTGGTGCCTTCCCTTCCCGCTTTAGGCCTGTTCATCTGTAAGAGATCACAGTCATGAGTGAGCTTTCCTCTGCCTCGTTGTCTTGTGAAACCCCTGGAGTCTGCGATGTTGGACAGACAGCAGAACTGTCAAAATACTTCCAGAGCCAAAATACTTGAAAACGGCAGAAATTCTGACCAGAGGCTCACATAACCCAAGCTCCCTTTTCCAGGAAAACTGGAAGAACGCCCCTGAGTCAGGGTTTCCCAAGCTCAGCATCATTGAATTGAGGCCAGATGACACCTTGCAGGGGCGAGGATTGTCATATACAGCGTAAAATGCTCAGCAGCACCCCCGGTCCCACCCACGACGCCAGGACCTCCCTTATTCCTTTAACTTATGGCAACAGGAAATGCCTCCAGATATTGCCAAACGTCTCCTGGGGGGCAGGATGACTCCTGTTGAGAACGACTAATGTAGATTAGTGGAAAGTCTAAACTAGAGCATGTTTTAAAATGAATAGAGATTAGTTTGTCAAATAGCATGCCGAATCACCAAAACTAAGTGTTTCCCTGGGGTACTTATTTTGCTAAAAAATATTCATGTTTTTCTCTCTGTAAATGTATTTGAGTATTAAGCACCAGGCTGATACCAGCCTAAGTAAGGTCCCCGCCTTTCAATCTAGCAGAAAAGCAGATAAGACAGGTGGGTAATTGGCAAATCAATTATAGATCAGATAATGGGGTCCTCCGGTTCTTGGAAATCTGCTGCTAACTACAAGTTCAGCCTCCCTCCTGCAATCTTGTTTGCATTATAAATTTGTTTAGTTAAACCTTCCATTCACTGTATCTCCAAATTATCATAAATTTCAGATTAGTGGCATGCATACGAATGAGCGTTTGCCAGTTTTCTGGCAAAATGAGCTGAGAGGAGGCCTTTGAGGGGCTGCGAGCTGGGAGCTCACCTGAGTGGCCTTCCAAAGGACCCTCTTCTGGCAGACGCAGGGAGGGAAATCAGAACAGCTCTTTCATGGGCTGAAGTGTAAAATGAAAATGGTTGAGGGGCTTGGCAATTCAAGTCAGCGTCAACATTTCTGCTCTCCCTATGGCTTATTAACAAGGCACCATGTCCTACTTTTAAATCAACAAAACAAGTTCACCAGATTGTATACTAGGGCAGGGCGTGGAAGGAAATGGGGGTAGTTGAATTTTTCCAAAAAAAAAAAAAATCTGTTTCAGAAGGGAAAAAATGGTAATTTAGTTGTGTGGGCTAGGGAAGAAAAGAAAAGGAAAGAAAGCCAAGCCGAACGCATTTGAAAGGTAGTTTCAAATACATCTCCAAATGGAACTGAGGTCATCCATTAGAAGGGAGGCCTCTCACTCACACCCATCACCACAACAGTTTTGGTTTAGCAGCATCAGCCCTGGTAAGCAAGCAGCCCCGGCTTCCCTCTGTCACCTGTCACTCTCCCAGCTGACTTGCTTTCATCAGAGGGCCCACCCCCTGGTCCTCACTGCAGCTTTCTCCAGCACCAGGTCAGACCTAAAAGCATCAAATAGCAGCACAGACAAAAATCGATGTTGTTGGTCAAACCGCGAAAACTGCCGGGAAGCGTGTGCATCCGTGTACGTGCAACGTGCCTTTTGCTACCTTGCCATCCATCATGAAATCCTCTTGAGGTGCTCGTATCAAAAGGAACTGACAGGCAAATGTAAGAGATCACAAAGAGTGGAAGAATATAGCATTCTGGAAGTCTTGCACATCTGCCTTCCCTGTGGGTCCCCACTGTGATGTCTTCCTGCGGAAGGCTCTGGGAGCTCTTGTCCCCCTAGCTGGCACGAAGGTCACGTTCCTGAAAAGTACCCTGGTGGGTGGTAAAACTGAAGTTGGCATCAAGATCCCATGGAAAATGGGGATGAGCAGAAAACACAAAGTGCTATCCTTCCTGCTGAGCAGTAGATTCAGTAAAACTTGTGGAGCAGGCTGGAGTGGGGCATATCAAAATCTCTGAGGGCTGGTTGGTGAGGGACAAGGAATCATTCCCTTTAAAGTCCTCCTACCTCAAGTTCTATGCTGGCCTGGCACGGAGACCCATGTTCATCTTCACCTGCACGAGAGCCACTGCAGCAATAAGGATGACGATCACTGCTCAGCGTGGATCCTGCTCGTGGTTGGAGGCTGGGAACGGCTGTCAGACTCTCGCATTGCCTGAAAATGCCCCACGATGCCCCGACAGTGAAGCTGCAATTCTGACAAGTGCTTTTATTTTCTCCTCCAGTGACAGATCTTTCTTTGTCTTTGCTCGTTCACTTGCAGCCCTTTCTGAGCATGAGTAGGACATACAGAGTGTAAAATACACATTTTTATGCACCCAAATGATTTTTGAAGCACAGGGTCAGAAGAACAGCTAATTCCCCTTGCCTGCATGCACCAAGCACTGACTAAGTGTTTCTTAGATATTATGAAGGATCGTGCAGTTCATCTCATTAACTGCCAAGTTTCCCAAACAGTACCATAGTATCCTGTGGACCAAGCAGGGCCAAGTTCCTGGCTTAGTGCAGTGGGGAGAACTCTGCCCTGACAGAGGTCACAGGGAGGTGAAAGGGGAATGCTTATAGATTTGGGTGGACAGGATTTGAGTAGTTTGATGAGGTTTTCAATACACAGATCTGATTGGGGTGTTTGCCATATAATGGTTTAGGATTGGTAGACATAGTCAGGCAAGGGTCTTGGACAAAATTTTGATAAGTAAACAATCATCTGATAAGTAATTGGGTTTTCCCAGTGTATTAGTCTGTTTTCATGCCGCTGATGAAGACACACCGGAGACTGGGCAATTTATAAAGAAAAAGAGGTTTAATGAACTCACACAGTTCCACGTGGCTGGAGAGGCCTCACAATCACGGTGGAAGGCAAAAGGCACATCTTACATGGTGGCAGACAAGAGAGAAAATGAGAACCAAGTGAAAGAGGCTTTCCCTTATAAAACCATCAGAACTCATGAGACTTATTCATTACCATGAGAATGGTATGGGGGGAAACTGTCCCCATGAGTCGATTGTCTCCCACTGGGTCCCTCCCACAACACATGGGAATTATGGGAACTACAATCCAAGATGAGATTTAGGTGGGGACACAGCCAAACCATATCACACAGTTAGTGATCTATTGTCCTGAGAATGGGTTTACATGCCCAGACGAGCCAACTATGGTGCAGCTGAACAGATTTGGGGGGTGTCACTGAAGGTAATAATTATGTGGTTTATTCATTTACAGCCTTACCTTCCTAGCAAGAATTTCTTCTTCTTTTTTATTGTACTTTAGGTTCTGGGGGACATGTGTAGATCATGCAGGATTGTTGCATAGGTACATACATGGCAAAGTGGTTTGCTGCCTTCATCTCCCCATCACCTATATCTGGTATTTCTCCCCTCATTATCCCTCCCCACCCTCCCCACCCCCCGCTGTCCCTCCCCAGCCCACTGACCGTTCTCGGCACAAACAGTGAAGTTAGGTTGGGGCGAACACCTTCATTTCAGTCCTGATACGTAAGCTGCCCAGCTGTAAGTGTTGCAGTTCTCGACCACCTCAGCAATCTTTTGTGAGAGATGCTAGTATTATCTTCCTTTTTACAACCGAAAAAATGTAAGGCACAGAGAGATTGAGTAACTTGCCCCAAACCACAAAGCCGGTAAACGGCAGAGTCAGGATTTGAACCTGAGCTTTCTGGCTCCCAAATCCATGCCCTACATGACATTGTCATTTGCAAAAACAAGTCCAAAAAAGGTACAGGAAGAGCAGAAGCCAGAGAAATCTGCAGAGAAAGTCCATGAAGCCATCCACAAAGCCTGCAGCTTAATTAGAAACGACAGGGCGTCACAGGGTGAGTCAGGTGACAGGAGCTCTCTCCTCTTCCGGCCAGTGCAAGCCCCTCTCCCCTCCCCAAGGATCACATAAGAGAAAGAACAATAAGATAACTGGATCGAATCCCATAGAGGTAAAAATAAATCTGCAGAGAGAGATATTTGGAGCATTCGGATAAATAAACGATGCTTTTATTTCAAAACCGTGATTGGTACTGTGGAATGCTGTGCTGTGGCCAGAAAAAAAGAGTGATCTCCTGTTCAAGCCCGACCCCTAGTAGTTGCTCAGTAAATGTTAGAGCCATTGCTTCACTCTCCTCTCCCTTCTGCAGCTTCAAAGTTGAATCTTGTTTAGATTCATGTCCATGCAGCAAATGTACTCAAGAGAAGATTTACCATGTTCTGAAGGGGTTGGTAGCTGGGGAGAGCTGAGTGGGGAAGGTGAGCTCTCAAGGGTGGTTGGGGAGTGTAGGTGGTGAGTAGCTGGTCTGTTCAGAAAATGAAGTTGCTGTTTGCAGCGGGAGAGGGAAACAGAGTACAAGGCGAGGGGCAACAACTTGGTTCTGATCCAAAAGGCACTGGGGAGCCACTGAAGGTTCTTGAGCAAGGGATATGCATGGCCAGACAGGCTGAGACTCACAACACAGAAAAACAGTGAAGTCAGTGAGTTTAGAGACTGCTGACAGATCTGATTTATAAGACTTGCAAACTATGTTTCACTGAGATACAGTGGATCCTTGGTAAATGATTAGGAAAATAAAATTTTAACTCAGACCCACTGGGACTATAGTTAAACATTATCTCTGCTGTGTTCTCACCTCCATATGGGAGCATGTCCACCTAGGCTCTGTCTGGGAGGAGGAATTTACTGAGTGAGGGGTTTTGTCATCAGATACAATCTCATGCTGGAGTGTTTAAGGAATGCCACCTCTCCTATATATAAGATCGATTCTACTCTATATTCAAAAGCTCTTAAATGTGAGAGGAGCAATCTGTCTTCGTTTATGGCTGAGAGAGGTGGAAAGCAAACCTGCCATGTTAAATAACCCAGTGGAGAGGCGGCGAAGGTCATTATCAGGAGGGGCATCCCCTTCCTGAACTGAGTCAGCAGCAGCTGCCAGCAACGCAGTGAGGATGGAGATGAGAAGCTCCCCACAGCAGGCCTGGTCCCCGCCCCTTGCAGACGCTGTGTCAGATTTCAGTGCAAGGCGGGATGCTGGGGCTGGCCTGAGGGGTGTGATGGGCTGCCTGGTGTCCCCAAAACATGAAGATTGAAGTCCTAACCCCTGGTACCTTAGAACATGAGTGTATGTGGAGAGGGGGCAGTTACCAAGGTCATCAAGTAGGTGAATTCACTAGGGTGGACTCTAGCCCAATCATTGAATGTCCTTATTAAGAGGAGATGAGGCGGGGCACGGAGGCTCACACCTGTAATCCCAGTGCTTCGGGAGGCCGAGGCAGGAGTTTATCACCTGAGGTCAGGAGTTCAAGACCATCCTGGCCAACATGGTGAAACTCTGTCTCCCCTAAACATACAAAAACATTAGCTGGGCATGGTGGTGCATGCCTGTAATCCCAGCTACTTGGGAGGCTGAGGGTGGAGAATCACTTGAACCCAGAAGGTGGAGGTTGCAGTGAGCCAAGATCCCGCCATTGCACTCCAGCCTGGGTGACAAAGCGAGACTCTGTCTCAAAAAAAAAAAAAAAAAAGATGAGATGAGAATACAGACACACAGAGGGGCAACTCTGTGAGAACACAGAGAACGTGGCGTTTACAAGCCAAGGGGAGAGGCTTCGGGAGGAACCAGCCCCACCACCCGACACCTTGATCTTCAGAGTTCACAACTGTGAGACTGTTAACGTCAGTAGTTTTGGCCACACAGTCTGCAGTACTTTGTAATGGCAGCAAACTTATACAGGTGAGGTATGCAAAAATCCACATTCCATGTCTACGCCGCTGAGGCCAGCGAAAGGTCACACAGTTGGTTACGAATTAGCTATTTACAGCGTGGACAATCAAAATTAATAAAACCTAGTATGTTCAAAAGTTAATTATTTAAAAAGGCATAAGAGGCTCTGTGAGACTTTGTATAAATCAGAGATTTTCTCAAAGACCGGCATTGATTTTCAAATCATGTTAGGATGTTGCCCTCCCCCGATTCCACCAAGTCCCCGGAGGCGACTCAAAGGGAGGCCTGGTTTATCAATCAAGAGTATGAAAGCAAAGGACAAACTCCTAGGTAGGGGGAAAATCTTACATAAGGGACAGTTCCTCTCATCAGCTTTCTATTCTTTCTAATAAATCAAGTGGTCATCACGAGCTGGTGATCCAGGCGTGGGTGGAGAACTGAGTGACTTTGTTAGGTAAACTGTTGCTCTGAAACCCTGCTCCAGCCTGAAGCACGAGCTGGGGAGTAAAGAGGATCAGGCCAGTCCTGTGTTGACCCAGCAGAAAACAATCCCAGCACTCCACTCCTCCTGTGCCTTTCTGCTCCTAAAAGTGTACATTCTTCCTGCAGCTGAATTTATGCCTTTTCCATATGCTCTGATGGCAGGTCTTCACCCTTTCTCTTTTTTTTTCAGATGGAATTTCGCTCTTGTTGCCTGAGATGGAATGCAGTGGTGCAATTTTGGCTCACTGTAACCCCCACCTCCCGGGTTCAAGTGATTCTCCTGCCTCAGCCTCTTTTGTAGCTGGGATTACAGGTATGTATGGGCCACCATACCCGGCTAATGTTTTTTTGTATTTTTAATAGAAATGGGGTTTCCCCATGTTAGCCAGGCTGGTCTCGAACTCCTGACAGATGATCCGTCCACCTCGGCCTCCCAAAGTGCTGGAATTACAGGCATAAGTCATCACACCCAGCTGGTCTTCACCCTCTTAGGCAGCCACAGTGGACAGGAAGGGGGTTACATGGGTGGAGGGGAAGCTCTGGAGGTTAGGAGACACTCTCCTTGCCTGGGTGCAGAAAGGGTTAACTGGCAGACAGATGGCTCACTGCTTATGAAGGGGGTGGGCACTAATTCATCCTGAAGACACCAGCTTCGGAAACAGAAACCTTGGCCATAAGAGAGAGCAACCTCACACAACCCCAATTACCCAGAGTAATAAGGCCCAGCAGACACTTCCAAGGTATAGGGCGTATTTGCACCTGCTCAGCAGTTTCCTCTTAAAAGCCAACTATTTATACCCATCGTCGCCCTCGGACTTGATGGGAACCAAATGTGCTTGGTGTTCTCTCTAGCAGGGGGTCTACGTAACCATTTCATTTTTATGAATGGGGTGTTAAATCTTGTGAAAAGAAAGGTTCATTCTTGCTCACGGGAGGAGCTGGGGAGATGGGGAGAGATTCACCTCGGCATGACCTCGTCCACACCCTCCAGCTGCTCTTGGGTACCAGAGAGCCCAGGGCTGTGCCCCCCCTGGTGACTGTAAGCAGTGGTAACTCACATTCTCTCTGTGCCACCACCGCTGCGGACTTCCTAGGTCCGCTCCCTGATGCATACTGGCAAGTCAACATGGCACCCTAGAACCCCAGTGTTCAACCCTCAATTGCTGGCATGGGAGTGACCTGCAGAAGAAGGCTTAGAAACATAAAGGGACCTCATGTCAAACAACTGAGTGAGAAGCCCTGGGGTTAGGGCAAAAATTGACAGGGTTTCACAGCTCCCATTTTAACCAGTCCCAGCGGCTCATGTCTGTAATCCCAGCACTTTGGGAGGCAGAGGCAGGAAGACTGTTTGAGTCCAGGAGTTCAAGACAAACCTGGGAAACACAGGGAGACCTCCCATCTCTACAAAAAATAAAAAATTAGCTGGGCTTGGTGGTGCATGCTTATAGTCCCAGCTACTCAGGAGGCTGAGGAGGGAGGATAGCTTGAGCCCAGGAGTTGACAGCTGCAGTGAACTATGATTCCACCATTGCATTCCAGCCTGGGTAACAGAGAGAGACCCTGTCCCTAAAAAAAAAAAAAAAAAAAAAAAAAAGTAGGCTGGGCATGGTGGCACACACCTATAATCCCAGCACTTGGAGGCCAAGGCTGGTGGCTCACTTGAGGTCAGGAGCTTGAGACCAGCCTGGCCAACATGGTAAAACATGTCTCTACTCAAAATACAAAAAAATAAATAAATAAAAAATAAAAAAAATAGCAGGGCAACGTGGCACGTAGTCTCAGCTACTTGGGAGGCTGAGGCAAGAGAATTGCTTGAACCCGGGAGGCGGAGTTTGCAGTGAGCCGAGATTGTGCCACTGCTCCAATCTGGACGACAGCGTTAGACTCCATCTCAAAAATAAAAAGTAAAAATAAAAATAAAATAAGTAAAAACAAGTTTCCTATGGATTTCTATCGTGCAGCTGGGGTGAGAACGACCATCTCAGCCTGAAACTCTGATGGCCTGACTTTCCCATCCCTTAGGGAAGGGAGGGACACGGGGTCTCTTGGCTCTGCTGCTGCGAAGAGCATCTCAGTGGCAAGGACAACGGTGAAGGAGAAAGAAATGGGTATTGATTCCACACCAGGATGTTCCAGGCACTCAGCAAGATGCTTTACAAATTTTCCTTCACTTACTCTGCAGTATTTGGGGGAAAATATCATTTTCTCAATGCAGAGAAGGATTAAACATGGCCACAAAAATTCTTTGCCACTCTTCCCATGGAGAGGCAAAATCCTTGGCCCTTCACTTGAATCAGGGCATGCGCTGTGACTGTTTGTCCAGCAGACTATGGCTAGGGTGATTCAGTACAGCCTTCTGAGCCAGGACCTTCATAGATGTCAGCTTCCGTTCCCATCATCTTAGAATGCTCGCTCTTTGGGAAGACATTTGCCACATAAGAAATCAACCACTCTGGCTGGGCATGGTGGCTCACACCTGTAATCCCAGCAGTTTTGAAGGCTAGGGCAGGAGGATCACTTGAGGTCAGGAGTTTGAGACCACCCGGGCCAACATGGTGAAACCTTGTCTCTACTAAAAATGTAAATATTGGCTGGCTGTCCTGGAGGGCACCTGTAATCCCAGCTACTTGGGAGGCTGAGACAGGAGAATCACTTGAACCTGGTGGTGGAGGTTGCAGTGAGCCAAGATTGTGCCACTGAACTCCAGCCTGGATGACACAGCGAGACCCTGTCTCAAAAATAAATAAATAAATAAATAAACTACTCTGAGATGGCCACGTTGCAAGGAAGCCCACGCCAGCCCCATGGAAAGGTCATGGAGGGAGCAGTTTGCCCCACCTGTTCCCTCCTTCCTGCCAGCTCAGCTTCGGTGCCTAAGACATAAGTGAAGAAGCCAGTTTGCCCTCCCAGCCCTACCAAACCTTTGATGAATCAAAACTGAGCCCCATCTGGACGTATTTAGAGAGATTCCAGATGAAAACCACTCCACTGAGTGCAGTTCACCCATGAAACTTTCAGAGACAAGTTACAGTTGCTGTTATAATAAACCACGAAGTGTCAGGGTGGTTTCCCGCACAGGAGGGATCCCGGGAAGGCCCAAAAGATTGACTTCCCTGAGGCCACGAGATTACCAAAACGTTAAGTCGAGACTGAAACTGGAATTTGCTAGATTTCAAGACCGTATTTTCCCCGAACTGAATCTCATCAGATACAATACTCATGTTGTTAGTGTCGGAATTTACTGCCCAATTTAAATTAGAGAAGAGGCTTTAAGCCACCTCCTGAGCAGTGTGGTCACCGTTGCCTAACTCCCATCACACCCCCGAGCCCCTCACCTTTTCATCGGCACCTGTGCACGCCCCCCACCCCTCTGCCGGAGAGCAGCACGGTCAGCCCCTCTCACAACCCAGCACTGCCTGTGGTGCACAGCCCCGCATCAGCCAGAACCCCCTTGACACAGAGTATCCATCAGGCCGCTGCCGCGTGAGCTTCCCGCCTGCTGCTTGCAGCAATGCCGACTCTCAGAAATGCCATTACACTCTAATGAGCCGCTCGGAAGCATCAAGTTTTCAGCCTGCCCAGCTGCTGCGAGGGCCTTTATGGCTTCACTGCAAAGATAAAAACACCCAGAAAATTCCTGAAACTGATCTTAAACTAGGCTTTACTGGAAGGCAATCTGGCTGTCTGCTGTCAGCTGATGAAACTCTGAAGGTCAGTTTCACAAGGAGAGCAGAGCAGCAAGGGCTGGGTGGCCACAGGGCCCAGCCCCTTCCTTCTTTCCACCCGGAACTGTTAGGCAGCGCTGACTGTGGTCAGGAATCCAGGCATCCATAGGCACACACAGTTTTTGCCTTTGCCACCCATCCCCAGGTCCATAACGATGTCCTGACTTCCCAACACGGGTGGGTTCATTCTATTCTCTGCTGCCAGGAGTCCCAGACCCCAGGGCACCCGAGATGTCAAAGGGTAAGAAACAGCCGGACTTCAGAAAGACAGGTGCCCACCCTCCAGAATGGTGCGGGCCTCTGACTTCACAGGGTCAGAGTGGAGACGGCTCAGCCAGTCTGTCTTGTTTTGGCCAAAGAACATACATCAGGTTCAGGGAACCAAACGCACAGTCGGCGTGGGGATGCCTCCCCTCGGGCCCTGATGTGGACGGGGATGATGACAATGAAGACGATAATAGTAATAATTTATCTGCAGCAGTAATGTTTGCTACAGGCACTTCCAGGGCCGCCTCCATTGAGCCCTCACTCCACCTCAAGAGGGAGGTGTGAAAGCTCAGCGGGGTGAGTAACCTCCCCGCAGCCACCCGGCGAGGAGAGCTGGCTCTGATTCCAGAAGCGGTTCATTCCTGAGTAGGAGCTCTCAACCCGCTTCCCGCGTAGAAGCCCCTGAGCCTTTCTGTGTTCTCCGGGCCTCACTCAAACTCTTCTTCCAAGGTGTGCAGGAGTTATGAGGGACACAGAGCAGGATCTCTAGCTTGATAAAAGGGACGTCTTCAAAACACATGGTTCACATTTTGTTTTTTTTTGAGATTGACAGATCTTCCAATTTTTGAGGGTTGTTCTGTATCAGAAGAACCACACACCAATTAGAAGCCCTTCCTTGGTCCATGTACAGCTGATGATCTTGGAAACAGTTGCCCTCTTAAATGCATTAACAATTCTACCATTTTTATTGAGCATCTACTATGCAGCAAGGTCACCATGCTGTCTGTGGATGTGAGAACCTGGGGACCCAATGTCGCCAAATGGGTCCAACTCTAGAAGCATTTCCTCACAAATCTAGCACGATGCATTATTAACACGCTGTTAAATACACCTGCATAGAAAAATGAGTTCTAGCAACAATAGTTATTTTACTATTATGTGCATACATTAGAAGGTTAAGTAGTCAAATAATCAAATACAGCAATAATAACTTTCCATGCTTTTTCATGTAATTCTGCTAATGATATGTTGATTAAACTCAAGTTCATTCTTCCGACAATATGACCTACTCTGCTCCATTTATATCATCCAAACAGCAACTTCATGGATTCTCATGATTATCCAAACTGTCCTGTCCTTGAGAGATGGGTGCCCACATGAAACCACAACTTTCAGGCCCACTGCTGATGGCACCAGGACTGGGAGCGCCGGTTTGCCAGACGGGCAAGTCCATCTCCGTCCTGGTCCATGCCTGCGACCGCATTATGACTAGCTCAGCTCTTTTTTTTTCTAATTTCGGGGGGTCAGAATGAGACAGGTTGGAAGATGTTTTGCATTGAGGATGTTGGCCAGGAAAATCTGTGGGGGTGGGAAGAGGTTAATTCACCCCTCCCTGAGGGCCCCTCACAGGGTGCGTCATTTCAGAGATGAGATAAATGCCAGCTCAGGTGCTGAGGTGACCGACTGCCCAGCTGGACAGGGAGCCCAACTCTCCATCCAGTGTCCCCAAATGTGGTGAAGTGTCATTTCCTCTCAGCCTCCCCTGAGCAGCCCCTTCCTCCCAGATGTCTCGTCCCCTCCCACTCACAGCCCTCCTCCCAGCTCCCCCAGACCTGTCCTTCAGGTCTCTGCTCAGTGACTCATCCTGTGGACAGCCTTTCCCACACCAGGCTAGGTGCCTCTCTTCTTTTTTTTTTTTTTTTGAGATGGAGTTTCACTCTTGTTACCCAAACTGAAGTGCAATGGCGCGATCTTGGCTCGCTGCAACCTCCGCCTCCGGGGTAGCTGGGACTACAGGCTGCGCCACCATGCCCAGCTAATTTCGTATTTTTAGTAGACATGGGGTTTCACCACGTTGACCAGGATGGTCTTGATCTCCTGACCTTGTGATCCACCCTCCTTGGCCTCCCAAAGTGCTGGGATTACAGGCGTGAGCCACCACACCCGGCTGGTGCCTCTCTTCTTGGCCCCTTACTCACTCACCCCACTGGATTAGATGCCATTGCTTGTCCAATTGTCTCAGCAGGACCCTGAGCTCTGAGTGTGGAGGTCTGCAGCACAGGGTAACGCTCTGTAGACGTGCAATAAATACCATTGAATGAAATGAGTTCAGGATACAAAATCCTGGAAATTACGACCTGAAAGAGCCTTTGGTTGATCCCAATTTCCCATGACTTCAATTAGTGAAACACCTAACCCCCAGAAGTCAGTCTACCCTGTTCTGTAAGTTCTGACAACAATCGATGAAATGGCAGGTCATGCCATCTACCGTGAAGGGAGGGCGTCTCTTAGATAGGGCCAGAAGTCGTTTTGGTATTCATGAAGAAGGCCGGATACATTGATGGTGCCATCCCATCCCCTTTAAATGAAGAACGGACCCTAATTCGTGGTCAGGTTACTTATGCATTCATTCAGTGAGCATGCACTGAGGATTCATGCCAGGTGCAGGAAAACAAAGGTTATTAGAGACATAATTAAAGTAAGTCCCAGCCATGGGAGAGAACGTGGGATTAAGTCACTAAACTGGATGCAGGATCAACACGATACAACAGATGGTTGACCAAGCAGAAGGCACAGTCTGTGAGAGCAGAGAATCAGCCTTGCACGGACAAAGCCCTGACCCTCCCTCCAGGTGGCACACGCCTGCTGCCCCCCGGAAGCTTCCTGTGCAGACTTGGAGCCCCAAAGCTCTCTGAGAAACTCCCCACTTCCCTTGCATTCGCAGGCACCGCTGTGAACAGCAGTCGGTGGAGACCAGGGGTCGATGCTCCACTCCCACAGGTTCTGTTTGTTCTCCAGTAAAATGAGACTCTTGGACCAGGCCAATATGCAAGCTTCCTTCCAGCTCTGTCTTCTGCATAGAAAAGCTTCAAAATGGCAACGAGTTCGGCCACAAGCAAGAGGCTGGTTTTGCTTTGCCTGAGGCGCTGAATCTCATCACCAGCTCCTTCATCACTCCTCACAGGTGCCCAGGAACAAACAAGGGGTTGCTGACGTCAAGGGGTGTCGCATGGTCGTGACTTGGCACAGGTTGAACCGTGACCCACTGAGGCTCCTCTGTAGCTCACGGGGCACGTGGCTTCTCCAAAGGGTCTGGTCATCCCCACAAGCCATACAGTTGAGGACTTCATTTGTCAGGTCAAAGTGAACAGAGTAACCATGTTAAAGGTGGAGAAAGCACAAAGCAAATTTTCCAAGTGTGTGCTTCCGTTTTAAACTGGGGTATTTCTGGTTTCTTGTACCTTCACAGAGCTCACAAATGATTTTTTAGAGAAAAAAAGAAAAACTTGATGTTTGTTAAGATTCCTGGCACAAAATCCCAGGAATTTAAATCAACAAGAAAATACAAACCCCACTAAAAAGTGGGCAAAGGACATGAAAAGACACTTCTCTCTCTTTTTTTC
Source organism: Saguinus oedipus (assembly GCA_031835075.1). Lineage (NCBI taxonomy): Eukaryota > Metazoa > Chordata > Mammalia > Primates > Cebidae > Saguinus > Saguinus oedipus. The sequence continues at coordinate 42,280,580 of CM063175.1, read as the reverse complement.
TTTTTTCTTTTCTCTTTTTTTTTTTTAAGACAGAATCTCTGTTGCCAGGCTGGTGTGCAATGGTATAATCTCAGCTCACTGCAACCTCTGCCTCCCAGGTTCAAGTGATTCTCCTGCCTCAGCCTCCTGAGTAGCTGGGATTACAGGCACACACCACCACACCCAGCTAATTTTTGTATGTTTAGTAGAGATGGGTGTCACCATATTGGCCAGGCTGGTCTCAAACTCCTGACCTCGTGATCTGCCAGCCTTGGCCTCCCAAAGTGCTGGGATTACAGATATGAGCCACTGTGCCTGGCAGAACAGACACTTCTTAAAAGAAAGCATATGAAAAAATGTTTGTTATTGTTAATCATCAGGGAAATGCAAATCAAAACCACCATGAAATACTATCACAGACCAGTCAGATGGCTTCTGTTAAAAAGTCAGAAAATAACCAGTGCTGGCAAGGCTGAAGAGAAAAGCACACCTGTACACTGCTGGTGGGAATGTAAATTAGTTCAGCCACTATAGAGAGCGATTTGGAGACTTCTCAGAAAAACATGAGTTGAACTACCATTCGACCCAGCAATTCCATTGCTGGGTATACACCCAAAGGAAAATATATCCCTCTGCCAAAAAGATACATGCTATGTACATCACAGCACTATTCACAATAGCAAAGACATGGAATCAATCCAAGTGTCTATCAATGACGGATTGAATAAAGAAAATGTGGTACGTATACGCCATGGAATACTATGCAGCTATGGTAAATGAAATCATGGTCTTTGCAGCAACATGGCTGCAGCTGGAGGCCATCATTCTCAACAAATTAATGCAGAAATGGAAAATTAAATGCCATGTGCTCTTACTTATAAGTGGGAGCTAAACATGGGGTACACATGGACATAAGTAAGACAATAATAGACACTGAGGTTTACTAGTGGGGGTGAGGGGCAGGGGCAAGTGCTGAAAAGCTGCCCATTGGGTACTATGCTTAGTGCCTGAGTGACAGGTTCACTCATACTCCAAACCTCAGCATCACGCAATAGACCTTTGTAACAAACCCACACATGTACTGCCTGATTCTAAAATGAAAGTTGAAAAGGAATGAAAAACGAAGTCCCAGGTTTATCTGTCCGTCTTCTGAAAATACACACTTCAAAATTTACTTTTGGTTGGCTGGTGACTAAACTCATCTCTTGGAGGCCTGAGCAGAAATGAATGCCCAAGGGGGCCACAGGTTTTATCCAGGGGTTTATACCCGTGTATCTCAAAGATTTTGGTCTCTGGACCGCTATAATTTCTTTAAGAAATTGAGGATCTCGAGTTTTTTTGTTTGGTTTGGTTTATTGTACTTTGGGCTCTGGGGTACATGTGCACATCCTGCATCCTTCAGGACTGTTGCCTAGGTACACACATGCCATGTGGTTTGCTATCTCCATCCCCCCGTCATCCACATCAGGCATTTCTCTTGGTGTTGTCTCTCCCCATCCTCCTCACCCCCCGCTGTCCCTCTCCTCCCCTTCCCTCCCCCCCACCTCCCCCATCTACCCCAGCGAGTGTTGTTTCCTTCCCTGTGCCCAGGTGTTCTCATTTTTTGCCACCTTCCTATGAGTGAAAACATGTGGTGTTTGGTTTTCTGTTCTTGTGTCAGTTTGCTGAGAATGATGGTTTCTAGATTCATCAATGTCTCCACAAAGGACACGAACTCATCATTTTTTATGGCTGCATATTATTCCATTGGTGTATATGTGGCACGTTTTCTTTGTCCAGTCTTTCATTGATGGGCATTTGGGTTGGTTCCAGGTCTTTGCCATCGTAAACAGCACTGCAACAAACAAGTGTGTGCATGTGTCTTTATAATAGAATGATTTATAATCATTTGGGTATATACCCAGTAATGGGATTGCTGGGTCAAATGGAACTTCTATTTGGATCTAGAGTTTTTATTTATGTATATTCTTATTTATTATATTGGAAATTAAAACTGATAATTAGAAAATATGTTTTATTAAAAGTATACGCTTTTTACATAGTAATATAAATATTTTTTACTAAAATAACTACATTTTATGAAACAAAAATTTAATGAGAAGAGTGGTATTATATCACAAATTTTGCAAATCTCTTGAATCTGTGGTTTAACAGGAGACAGATGAACCCAGAGCTGCTTCTCCAGTGAATCACAATTGATTCATTGTGATAGTCCATGCCATTTAGCTTCTGGGAAACTCCCCTCTCCACCCCAGAGAGAATGAGAGTGAAGAGTAGAAGCAATATCTTCATCATCTTAGTATCTGGAAGAAATAGTTCTGGCCTTGAAGACCCCCACTCCCACGCTAGGTCTAGGGGCCTCCCAGGAGTCCTCATGTCACATTTTGAGAATCACAGCTTTGCACAATCTTCAGGTAGAAACATTCAAGATCTGGAAAGTCTTAAGGCTTTAGGTCCCTGAGTTTAAGCCCCATCCCATCCCTTTCCAGCTGCGTGACCTTGGACAAGTCATCTAATTTTCTATCACATCAGTCTCTTCATTTCTAAGACACAATCAATCACATGTAAGTCTAGGCCATGGTGAAATGAGAAGTAACAGGTCCCAGCAATAACATGGCACTTGGCTGGTCCCCGGCTTCGGTAGACACTCCTTCCCCGGAAGCCTTCCTTCCATGTGCAGGGACCTTCTGTCCATAACCCCTGACTTCTCTCTGCCCTGTGCCCTCTTCTCTTCCCCAGGAAGATGAGTGCCTCTCATTGGTAAATTTGGGGAGACAAAACTGAGGCTGCCTCTGGAAGAGCTCATGCTCTCTGCTCCTTGAATCCAGGAGTCCTGAACCGGTTAAGCAAATCTACTCGACGTGGTCAGCTTTGAGGCTATTGGAGCTGGAGCTGCATCTTCTAAACTGACCTCTGCCATGACATGCTCACATTTCATCTTCCAATGGCTTGTTTTTCTTTACATTCTTTCCCTATTTGTGCAGAACTCCAGGGGACGGGGGAGTGGGACAGGAAGAATCATAAAGGTGTGCCCAGAGGTCCCAATATCATCATCATCACCATCATCATCCACATGTCACTAGTGCCATTTAATGCTGTCAAAACAGTTACTATAGCCACTGAGACACAAATACATATGCACACCACTCTCTCCAATATCGTCTAACAGATTTCTAAGTCTATTTCAAATTATATAAGAATGAGATACTTCAAAAGTCTGAGCATCACCAACTGGACTCAAGAGCGAGGGATGAAGAATAAACTGAAATTTGGGATGTGAGGAATTAGTTTCAGGATGGAAAAATTAAAGTCAGTTATTTTACCAAGCATCATAATCAATCATATATATATATATATAATTATCTTCTGTGAATGAGAAATTTAAGAAGAGTTGTTCAATTCTCAGTAACTCTCTTACTCATTTAGTATAGTCATTTACTCATTTACAGGCTCAGGGGTGGTTCTTGAATAAAATTAATGAAGAGAAAATAGTCTTTAAGGCATGACCCCGTGTTCTGCCCAGGAGCGCGGCCAGCCTTACGAATTCCCGGCAGCCTCGGTTCTGGACCAAATCCCCAGAATCATCACCAGATGCTGACCGCCGGCCCCTTCTGGGCCTCATCCCCAGCCATGGCCCTCTGCCTCTCCCTTTTGCTAAGAACACCCTGTGCTGCTTTATGCTGTTGGATAAAGCTCCAACCCCATTTCTAATTCAGCTGGGAGGTACGTGAACGCCTTCATCCAAGCAATTCCTCCCAAGGCCCCGGTTCTGTTGATTCTTTTCCTCCCTGACCCAAGCATTCCCCCCAGGGCCTCTTCGTTATTATTTCGAGGCTGCATCAACTCATGCAGGCCACTGAGGTGCCAGCAGGGTCCCCGAGGCCGGAGGCAAGGAAGAGCACCCTCATCAGTAACTATCACCAGAACCTTCGCTGGGGCTAAAATAATTAGAGCCACTTAATGAAACGAAGCCAATTAAATTCCAGTTTATGACCAAGAAATAATTTCACCATGTGGTACGGACTCAGAGATGGGGGGAGACGAACGTTGCTTGAATCCCAGAATCAGGGAAACGTCACCTTGCTATATGGGTGAGCTGCCAGGTACCTTTTACAGGATCTTTTCAATATCCCTAAACCTAAACCAGCCTGGGGACCCCAGCCCCAAAGAGCATCCATCATTCTGGAGCAAAGATTTCCAGGTAGGACCCTTCCTTGAGTTCCCCTTGCAGGAGAGGAGCCACTGACATGCACCCCAGTTGGCTGTAGCTCGCCATGGATGATAAAGGAAACCAGTGGCTCTATTCTCTTGGACAGTCTGCACCATGGATTCCTGAAGACCTTAGAGGCAGGGAAGGCAGCCCCAGTGTGGACCATGATGTCGCCTTCATGGCTTCAGTACTCCTGGCTGTAGCCTCTTTTGCAGTGCAGTGCTCGTCCTACCTCAGATTCACCTACCTGAGGACTGGTTCCTAAGAACTGTACTCTCACCTGGTCAGTCCAAGCCACAGTTAGATGCATTAGCTCTGTCAGGGGCTTTTGCAGGTCACCACATGGTTCCTGTGACAGCAAACCCAGTTGTGCTCTAGAATAAACTTTATACTATTAAGAAGAGCCGGGGATATTTGGACTCTGAGCCCCCAGCCTTACATTCTTCCAATCTCAGCCAACAGGGCTGGGGGCAGCAGCCTGATGCAGTAATACAGCAGCTAGACCACCCCAGAATGCCAGCTCTCCCCTCGGTCTCTCTGCAGAACAGTGAGACAGGTAGGACAGGGGTCTCCTCTCTTCTACAGAGCCTCCTGGCCCTGGTCTTAGCCTAGTGTTGCCTGCTGCTCACATAACAGTCATGGGCCAGGGGTTGTCCTAGGTGAGGGGGGCAAAGAGATGAAAACAGCATGATCTTCCTCAAGCAAATAGTAGGCAGGTCAAAGCAAGTGTGCAAATAATTTCGATATAAAGAGGCCAAAAATATGTGTCAAGAGAGGAGGGAGACATGATAGGTTCATAGAGAGGGAAGATTACAGGGGGTGTAGATTCAAGGAAGGCTTCATGGAGGAGGTGCCATTCATGAAGGCTGTCAAATGACTTAGGGTGGGATAGATAAGCAAAGATTAGGTTCATAGAGAGGGAAGATTACAGGGGGCATAGATTCAAGGAAGTCTTCATGGAGGAGGTGCCATTCATGAAGGCTGTCAAATGACTTAGGGTGGGATAGATAAGCAAAGATGGAGGAGCAGGAAAAAGCACAGGCAGAACAAACATGTCTTTCAAGAAATAAGAATGAAGGCAATGAAATATAAGAGGTCTGGGGGTAAAGGCAGCCTCTTTGTGATGGATTGCAGATGCAAGAAGAGTGAATGGAAAGAGACTTGGGTGATACCCATGCCTTAGTTTGAACGCAGGGCAAATGGTGGCAGAATGTTCATAAATGCCTATGTCGAGTTTGGGCATGTTTAATTTGAGATGCAGGTGGGGAATATAAGTGGAGATGTCGATTCAGAAGTGTTAGAAACACATCTGGAGTTCGAGAGGATTGGCAGACCAGAGACGCAGCTGTGGGAGTCATGGGCGTAGAATTGACAGCTAAATGAAACGATAGTGCTCAGAGGGGAGGACCATGACCGCCTCGATCACATACTCAGAGTTTAAAAGTAGAGGACCCTGCACATAAACATTGACAGTGTGGGCAGATGAGAGAGGCACCCTGGGAAGGCTGCCAAGGGCAGGCCGAGGGAGCAGATGAGTGTGCTGCTGGGTTCACATTGCCTCTCCTCCAGGGTTTCCTGCACGGCTTCCAGGAGCACACCAGCCTTCACGCAGTTCTCCCTCCCCAGTGCCCTTCACAGTCCCTGGGACATGAAGTCACTCAACGTTGAGAGCCAGCAACAGAAGGGGGAGGCAATGCGGGGATGTGGTGGGGGTGGTATGGTTGGGCTGTGTCCCCACCCAAATCTCAGCTTGATTTGTATCTCTCAGAACTCCCATGTGTTGTGGGCGGGACACAGGGGAGGTAATTGAATCCTGGGAGCTGGTCTTTTTCATGCTGTTCTCATGATAGTGAACAAGTCTCACCAGATCTGATGGTTTATCAGGGGTTTCTGCTTTTGCTTCTTCCTCATTCTCTCTTGCTGCCACCATGTAAGAAGTGCCTTCCCGCCATGATTTTGAGGCCTCTCCAGCCATGTGGAATTGTAAACCTCCAATTAAACCTCTTTTTCTTCCCAGTCTCAGGTATGTCTTTACCAGCAGCATAAAAACAGGCTCACTGGGGGCAGCTCTGGGACCTGGGAAGAAACCAGAAGACAAGTGACCTGGAGTAAAGCAGGTCTTCACAACTTGCTGGAAAAGCCTCCCTAGGCTTGGTATTTCCCTTCTCATGGCATTGTCAAAGGGAACATTCTGTTGACACCAGAGGGTGAATTCTGCTTCCAGAAGTGAGAAAGTACAGAGGGTTCGTTTGGTCGTCACCCCTCTCAGATACTTGCCCGTGCTGTGAACCACAGTGGAAAGAGGAAAGGCTGTAGGTTCCACCCACAGGAAGCTCAGCTGCTACCTACAGCTGTCCATAGACCTCTTCTCAGCCCCTTTTCAAGCCTAATATTCCAGTGGCCCACATTTTCTTCTTTATATTCTCAGATATAATTTCCTATTAGAAATCCAAATCCACACAACAGTTCAGTTTTTAAAAGTGTCTCATTTATTACTTATACCTGAATGTGAACATAGAGCAAAAGGGAAAAAAATAAGATTAAGGAGAGACCTAGGTGGGTACTGTGTTTCTTACGGAGGGAAGCAAGGGCCATCAGGTCAGAAAAAACAAGCTACATGCAAGCTACAGTGCAGAGGCAGAAACCTCCAACTCACAAGGTTTGCATAGGATTTTGGCAGGAAAAAAAATCTGTTTCTAGCTTGCAGATGTTAGCTCTGTAGAGTTTGAGATGTTTGGTGTCTCACCGTCAAGGCTGAGCTCCAAGGTGACCATGCTGAATGCCATGCCAGAGGCTGCCAGCAGAGTTTAGGATCCTGTTTGGCTTTTTCTGAGCTCTAAACAATAATTGATTCCCTAGACACTTAGCAGAATCTGACCACACACAGTGAAATTATTTCTTGGTCATAAACTGAAAAGTTAATTGGCTTTATTTCTTTAAATAGATTCAATTATTTGAGCAACAGTGAATCTTCCAGAGGTACTTACAAGTCAGGGTTGCCTACAGGAGATGAAGGTTTAAAGATGCTACCCAAAGGCCCTTGCAACCTGCCACCAAGGAGCTTGAAGGTTGGGAAGGGATTTATCTGTGCTTATAAAATATACAAACTGCCCTCAGTGGCATGATTAGGTTGGATGCAACCAGCTTATTAAAAATTAACAGTCAAGAAATGATGCTTATATCTATGATGGAGTTGAGTACTGCTGAGAGCAGGAGGAATTTTTAAGGGGGGAGGAATTTAAGTGGAAACCCACTATCTCCACAGCCTCTCAGAGAGAGCAGCCAAACCACCCACCCAGGGCTGCCTTGGCCTCCACTCACTGCTCTGTGACATTCTTCCCTTCAACAGGACTCACTCTTGAGCTCTCTTGAAAAGGTTAATTCTTAAAGCTCACAGATGAAAATTAGAGTCATGGCTGGACTCATCCCTAAGCAAAAGGCTTCCTTCTATGCAATAGACATCTGAGGGTGTAGCTCAAACACCTCTTCCAACCATGTTCTTTCTCCCCTGCAGCTTTGGCTGACTCTGAATGATAATCAGTCCCAGAATAAAGTGTGTAATTAGCTCAGAATCTGACCCAACCTCCAGCCCTCTTCCCTAATAAAAGTTGTTTCATATTGCCCTGACCCTGTGGCCCAGGCATGTTATGTCCTCACACCCATCCTCTCATATGCGTGAATTACCTTCTGAAAGAACATGCTTAGAAGCAGAGTTCAATCATTAACCTTAACCTAGAATTTCATTAAAGCAAAGATACTTAAAACTACAGGGGGCAGCTTTAATTAGGTGGGTTAATTAGGAGCCAATATCTATCTTTTTCTTAAAACAAATGAAGACAAGAGATGGGATCGGGGTCTGACGACCATGTTTCTACTTCAAAATATGGTGGGGGGCTGGAAAATAAGGAGGTGTGGTCCAGCCTGCAGATTGGATCTTTCTCTAATGAAACCGGGAGGAGAAAGCCAGGAACCCCATGAGTTCTGGGAGAGGCTCACCCTGAGGATAAGGGAGGAGATGGTGGAATCAACTTTTGGAGAAGGGAGTTGTCTGCAGGAGAGGAGCAGCTGTGCTATTGTGGAGCTGTCCAAAGGATCTAATGCTGAAAGCATTTAGGTGAGATATTATACCAGGTACATCTTCCGACAACAATTAAAGCTGCACTTGTTCTTTCTCTGGGGTCTGGAGTGGGTCACATTGAAGACTGGACAGGTTGGACTACATCTTAAATGCCTTTCTGAGAAAAGGTCAAAGGGTCCACTTTAACATTTTACCCAGAATACTGTGAATCGTTGTTTGAACACCAGCTCCGTTCACAAGCAGATAGCATGCCTAGGACGTGCACATATGAAGAAAGCACCCAGTGACATCTTATAAGATAACACAATTGCCAATTGTTAAATGAACTAAAGGGATAGCAAAATGATCAATACTTAATTTTCCCATCAGAGGACCCCTCTCCACCTAAGTGTGACACATGGTTGCCATAGCTGTGTGCAGTGACTTCTGTCTTCCTTCAGCCTCATCTTCTCTCATGGAGTTTCCCTCCCCAAATGATGTTGGTGTGGGTAACCCCCAACATGGGCACCGAGGAAGAAAAGGTCTGCAAACCCCAGGCACAATTAGTGCCTGAAGAATATCTTAGTTTGTAGTGTCATTACTCAGCTGTTTCCTTTATGTAATCCTTTATGCATAACCACGTATTAGTTTAGAGTTGGAACAATTAGTGCCTGAAGTATAACTTACTGCTTACATATACCTAGCTTATATAATCATACTTAGTACTTATATCTAGCATACTTAGTTCCATATAATTTTCCTATATAGTCGTATAAATATTTTAGTCGATATAATCACATATATATTCTATATAATCATACAGGTATCATAGTCGGAGCTGTACTGACGCATTCAGTGCTGATTTGTACAATCCTTCTATATAACCATATAATAGTCTGTGGTAGGAGGAATGCCCAGAGCAGACACAGAACAGAAGCAGCACATGGGAAAACAGCCAGACCAGGCCGAGAACAAAAGATCCAGGTGGCGGCGTCCCTGCCTGAAAGGGCAAATGCTGTATGGCAGGCTTGGAGCAGGAGCCTCTCCTCCTGATAAAGGAGCTGTGGTTCCTGCATCCAGTTTCTGTGGAAAGTCGGCCTCAGGCCTGAGATCCTGGAAGTAACCGAGGGAGAAGAACCCCTCTGGTGTGACCAGTCACGGCGGCTGTACACCCTGTCAGCCTTTTCTCCCTTCTGTGCTAGCTCAAATCATCCTCCCGTAAATATCTTAGAGAAGAGCACAAGTCCGTCAGCCCCCACTGCACTGGCTTACAGTGTCCTTCTATTAGAAACCCTTTGAAGTCTCCAGACCGCAGGTAAGAAGTGTTGTGCACGACACCTGTTGCACACAGCCCACCTCCTTGCATCGGTGACCTAATGGGGGTGGACCCCTTTTCTGTACATGACCCTCTGCTACTGCGCACGGCCCACCTCTCTGCCCAGGAGACATAATGGGGTGGCCCCCTCGCTTGTGACTCGTGTGTTTATATATGCCCTGTTATTAAGCCTGTAGATGACCTCACTCACGATCCCTCCCGCCGCCTTGTACCTGATAAATACAGACACTTCTGGACATTTGGAGCCTCGCCTGTCTCCACGTATAGGTTGCGTGGCCCCCCCCAGTCCATCTGCTCTCTTCCCGTTCTTCTGTGTCCTGTCTCTTTATTTCTCAGATCCAGCACCTCAGCACAGGATAAGGGACACCCCCCAAACCTGTGAGGCCTTGGCCCTACAGTCAGGATGACATTGTCATTTCACCATGTATGCAGCATGCCTATAAACTCTTTGACTCTTAGAAAAATTATTTGAAGTTAAAAGCGTAAAAACTAGTGTAAATATGGAATTAATTAAATCTATCTATGCTTAAGTCTTTTCAGAATTAACTTATGAAATGTTTGCCAGTTAAATTATTAACATGTTACTCTGAAGATAATGAGTCAGTTTAAGGTTATTTAATTGCTGGCAGAATTACAGTATTTACACTAAAATCTTTTCCGCAGCTCTATTCTCATGTGTGATAAGTTGCTGAAAGATTTTCAAGTCTAGCTCCTTCTGGCGTTGTGTCTGGATGATTATTTTCACTTGAAATGATACAAATTTGCTTAATCAATAGGGTCATCAGCTCTCTGTTAGACGGGTGTCTCTGGAACCCAGGTCTGTATTGATAAGGAAGTTACTAATGAGGCTAATTGATCATCCTCCCCCTGCAGTGCAGCTGGGGATAGGACCGAGTCTGGAAAACCTCGCCCCTGGCTGGGTTGGGGCTCAATTAGTGCCGACTCCCAGTTCTTAATGGAAGAAATGAGGGTTCTGTTGGGAGCTGAACATTCATAGCAGACAGTCCCATGCCCTTTGAGCCCTTGCTGGATACTACAGAGATGCCCAGCTGAATGGCCTTTTGGTATTTTACTCATTCACCACTGGTGTGGGTTGAGATTTCAACCTATCTTGCAGGCCACTGCTGAGCAGTGAATGCCCCTCCAACGCTTTTCCAAATAAGTTCTACTTTCCTGCAGAAAATCCAGCCAGACTTCAGAGCAGAGTGCCTGAGGCGAAGGCCTTCACGTGGTGATTGATCAAAGAGACTGCATGCATCAAACATGGCAGCTCCGTTCACTGGCCTCTCTGATAAAGCTTCTTCTCTAGCCAGATTGTCAATAGCTGACCTTTATCTAATGATAGAGCAAGACAGAGAACCACTGTCAGTAGCACGGATGACACCGGGAGGAGGCAGAGGCTCTAAGGTATCCTTTAGCAAGGAGCTGCGGCTGCTCTCTGCTTAAACGGAGCAGCTACAGGAGACAGAGCTGAGCTGGTCTAAAGAGAGCTAAATGTCACAGATTTAAAGAGGTATTGAGGACCACCATTGAGCCCCGTGATATGTCCTGTTAGAGAATACAGTGAGGGCAGAACTAAGTGGTCTGATCTGAAGGCTTCAGGATTCAGAGAACGCCATCTTCAGCCCACGCCCTCATTTTATAGTGAAAGGGAAAGTGTCTCGGGCCCCGAGGGAGGGAATTTGTCCAGCTAGAGACACATAGGGGAAGCCTGGCATATTGGAGACGAAGTCCTACCAGGAGTTCAGTGTCTCTGGTTCTGGTTCCAGGAAATCCTGTGGGCAGCAGAGATGTTCTCAAGCATGCCGTGGCCATTCTCAGGCTGCAGGGCTGACCATTCAAGTTTTCTCAGAACCTCTGTAGCAATCCAGCTCCCAGCGGCCCGTGTAAGGCTGTGCAATGACTATTCCCCTAGGGCAGGCTTTTTGCTCTGTCAGGAGAGCAGGGTGCACAGTGTTAGGAAGAAATCCTCGACACCACACAGCTGATTCCCTGGCTGTCATGGAAGGGGGTGACTTCCTGGCCCCTCAGTGTACAGGTGTAGAAGATGGAAAAGTCCTTAGAATACCTGAGTATGCTTTAAAAAGTGGGCAAAATCCCTTTTTTGCCTCCTCTCTTGGCTACAGCTAACGTTGGATCTCACAGAGAGATATGTGGTTTCCCGTCTCCACCTGCTTGGAGATGGGACCAGAGCAGCCACCAGGCCACTGACCTCCTCCAGCCCAGCTCTCTGCCTGATGGAAGGATCCATTCACTGCTGGGCTCACTCTGCCTCCATTCCCACCAGCCTTCCTGGGATGCTCCAGGCTCTCCAAGACAAGGAGAAAGAGGAACAAAAGTATTAACTAGGAAGACTGTAAATGATACTTTTTTTTTTTTTTGAGGTGGAGTTTTGCTCTTGATACCCAGGCTGGAGTGCAATGGCACGATCTCAGCTCACTGCAACCTCCGCCTCCTGGGTTCAGGCAATTCTCCTGCCTCAGCCTCCTGAGTAGCTGGCATTACAGGCACGCGCCACCATGCCCAGCTAATTTTTTGTGTTTTTAGTAGAGACGGGGTTTCACCATGTTGACCAGGATGGTCTTGATCTCTTGACCTCGTGATCCACCCACCTTGGCCTCCCAAAGTGCTGGGATTACAGGTGTGAGCCACCACACCTGGCCTAATGATACTTTTTAAAAAGGACAAATAAAGGTTTATGCCCTGATCTTGAGAATCTTGAATCTCGGGGCTCTTGAATCTTAAAACAAAATGCTGAGATGTGACATGCAGTTGATTTTTCCCAGGGAGGTCTATAGCTCTTCATGCGCAGGAGCAAGGAAGCCAATTTCATGCCTCAGGGATACCTGGATGGTCTGTGGGGTCAGGAAGGGACCCCTTCACCTGGGTGGGCACTGCCGCTGCACAGGGGATGTACATGAAAAGTTGCAAACTCAGAATCTCCAGAGACCTTCAGAGTGGCCAGAAACAGACATGGGGATCACAGGGACACCGAGAACGCCATTATTAAAACAGAAGCTGGTGGAGCATGTGGGAGGGGAAATGAATGGTTTTAATACAGCCACCCTCCCTCTCATTTCTAGTAACAGTGTTGCCTTTGATATTAGCTCTGTTAATTCTCACCGCCCCCCCATTCAATTCGCCTTTGTTTTCACGAGCTTGTGCTGTAATTTTCAATTTAATTAGTCGCAGTTCTGTTCAGTGGCAACAGGTCCTGGTTTATCTTCCCAGCTAATACGGCTAATTGTTTATCTAGACTTCAGAAATATCTCATTAACTTTATAGGCTATCGTTTCCACATCATCTACAGAATTAATTTTCTGCAAATGTAGGGATGTTGGTGCCTGTGAACACTTTCTTTCAGAAACAAAAGAAAGCCAAACCGAAGAGGAAAAGAAGCTGGAGGAGACAGTTGTCAGGTTTTCTTGCAGGCCCCTCAAGAAAATAATGTCTAAACATGATTTTTCCTTTAGTTTTTGAAAAAAGAACCCACCTAGACACTTCTTCATGTTTATAACAGCCATTATCCCTGAGGCATTTGCGGATGCACAGATGAAAGACAGGCTGTGTGCACACGAGACCTGGAGGCAACGCCGCGCGGGCTCGTCAACTGTTTGCTTTAATAGAATGAAGTTGTATCCAGATGACTTTTGTGGCATCTGTCTCCATTCTCAGAGTGTTTAATAACCGTCCCCTGCCTCCTGGTTTGGAGAATGGGAAATTCAGAAACAACAGGGCAGGATCCCGCTGTCACCCACCATGACCCCGTCTGAGAGTGGACACCCAGTTCCGCCCCCTTCCTCCCCTCTCTACTGCTCACCGTTGAACACAGGTGCAAAAGGTTTGCTTTTACATTTTTCCCTTCCCCTGCCCCAGAACAGGCCTCTTTGTGCCCAAGTGGTTCCTAGTGCTTAAGACAAAAAGATTTATTCTGTCCCTCCCTCCCCCACCCTCCCAACACATAGGCACCCTTGGACTACAGGGATTGGCTGACTCTCTTTTCCGAGTTGCAGAGAGCAAAAAGTGACCTGCATTCTTGGTCACAAGCCCAACAGAGCCCTGCTAGTAGGGGGTCCCTCCAGAGAGCATGCAAGGTTGCAGCAGCCACGGCCCCCTCCTCTGCAGCCTCCGACGTCCTCTGGCACCTTCCTTTCGTGCCTCGGTAACACAGAAGCCGTGATTCTGCGGTGTCTGTCCTCCTGTGGCCAGAGGTCAGGTGGGCCTGCTCCACGGCCTGGCTGCCCAGCAGGGACATGCTTCTCAGTGGCCATGTTGTAGTCCCTGCAAAATGGGGAGCTGCTACTCATCACCTCTGGACTTCGCTGAGTCCCAGGGGTACGATCACCAGCCGGCGGAAAGGTGGAGAACCTGGATGAACTGGGCTGAAGACAGCAGAAGGTCTGGGTCTGGTAGCTGGTACCTGTGGCCATGGCTGAGGTGAGGGCAGCAATGCAAGAGGCACATGGGAATCGGCACGTGGTGGTCCCAGTTTGAGTGGAAAATCCAGATGGCAGGGGGCTCCTGAGACAGCTTCCATGGCAGCCCAGGACAGCAAGTGGGTGTGGACTTCTCTTGATTGGCCATTACCCATTTAATGTGAGCAGAAGGCAGGGGTCCCTTCCCTGGTGAGCATCCCGGAAGGTTTCAGGTAACGGAGGCACATCTGGGGGTCCTGCCTCAGCTGCCCCGCTCACTGTTTCCTGCACAGAACCTTGTCCCCCGATCCCCACCGACACCCTCTGCCTGCTCTTTGTCCTGCTTTTGGCTGAGTCGCGGCCCATTAGTGATCAGAGGAAAGGAATAAGCGAGAGTGCACCTGCTCCTAAGCAATCCCCGCCGCTCGGGTTCTCGAAGGGGGTTGTGACGTCACAAGCAACCACAGCACTCCTATTCTACATGTGCAAGAGAAAAACGCCCAGAGAAGTGGTAGAAGGCTTCCAGGCGCTCTGGAGACTGATATGATGAGACATTGGTCGTGTAGCATTCAGTGACCTGTGGCACCGAGAAAATAGCTTGATAAATACGCCCTTGGTTGTTCACGCTTATCGTGAACCATTCTTTGGAAATAGTGAGTACAATTCAATTTCACAAATACCTTCCTGCACTGACTGTGGTCCAGAAAAAAGCTACACACTGGACGCTTTCAGATAAAAGTGGCAGATACCCCACTCAAAACAGTTTCAGCAAAAATAAGGTGCATGTGGCTTCTGTATTCGAGAAGTCTGAGGGCAGAGCCAACCCAAAGATTCCCTCACTTGGGCACCGTCCCGGGTTCCCATTCCCGGATGCTTGGCCTCTGTCTCTGTGTCTGTCTCTCTGTCTCTCTGTCTGTTTTTGTATATCTCTGGCTCTGTCTTTTTCTGTCTCTGTCTCTACTTCTGTCTCTCTGTCTCTGTCTGTCTTTGTCTCTGTCTTTCTGCTGTTTCTGTCTCTCCTTGTCTCTCTGTCTTTGTCTCTTTCTGTCTCTGTCTCTATCTGTCTTTGTCTCTCTGTCTCTGTTTATTTGTTTCTCTGTGTCTGTGTCTCTCTCTACGTCTCTCTGTCTTTCTCTCTCTGTCTCTGTTTTGTCTCTTTCTCCATGTCTCTGTCTCTTTTTCTCCCTGTCTTTGTCTCTGTCTCTGTCTCCTCTGTCTCAGCCTCTTTGCCTCTGTCTCTCTGTCTGTCTGTCTCTGTCTCTCCCTCTCTGTCTCACACACTGTCCATGACTGTCTCCTCGGGAGGAAAGAGTCATGCAGCCAGATGGCCCTCGGCTCTTGTCCCGTGAGCTCACTGTTCAGACAAAGGGACTCCATGTCTTCTCTTCTTGGAGCCTCAGTGAAGGGGCCTGAGTCAGGTCTAACAGGATTGCTCTGGCTTCTGTTTGAATGACAGACTCGGTGGAAGTGGAAAAGTGGTGAACAGTGGGGGGGTGAAGGTGGCCAACATCCACATGTGTCTCCAAGACACAGACGGCAGGATGGCCCTCCAGGACAGGTGTGGGACATAGAAGAAAGAGGAGAATTAGAAAGGGTGGCAGACTCTTTTGGCCAACAAAGTAGAAAATGACCTTTCTATCAACTTTAAGTGAACTGTTAACTCTACATGAATTCCATTTTATAGTATAACTCACTCTGTCACTGCCTTTCATCACTCAGCAATTTGTTTTGGAGATTGATAGATCAGTTGATAGATGATGGATGTGTAGCTAGAGAGAAGATACATAGATAGATAGATGAAAGATAGATATGCAGAAGATAGATACATAGATGATAGGTAGACAGGTAGATAGATAGGTAGCCAGATAGACAGATCCAACCAACAGACAGACAGATGAATAGATAGACCAACAGATAGATAGATAGATACATAGATACATAGGTGATAAATAGACAGGTAGATAGATAGGTAGCTACACGGACAGATCGACCAACAGACAGACAGATGAATAGATAGACCAACAGATAGATAGATAGATAGATAGATAGATAGATAGATAGATAGATAGATAGATAGATAGATAGATAGATACATAGAAACATAGATACATAGATACATAGATAGATACATAGATACATAGATGATAAATAGACAGGTAGATAGATAGGTACCTAGACAGACAGATCGACCAACAGACAGACAGATGAATAGATAGACCAACAGAGAGATAGACAGACAGACAGACAGACAGACAGACAGACAGACAGATAGATAGATAGATAGATACATAGATAGATAGATACATAGATGATAGGTAGATAGATAGAAATATAGATAGATAGATAGATAGATAGATAGATAGATAGATAGATAGATAGATAGATAAACAGATGATAAGATAGACACACAGAGAGATAGATGACAGCTAGATCGATAGTAGATAGATAGACCTATGGACAGATAAATAGATAGATACATAGATAATTAGACAGATGATAGAGATAGGTACATAGACACACAGACAGAGAGATAAGTAGGTAATAGATGATAGATAGATAGACCAACAGAGTTACAGAGGTAGGTATAAATACAGGCACTGGTGCAGGTAGCTGAGCTGGACAGGTAGAGGGATAGACGTAGGCAGACACAGATGTAAATACAGGTGACATAACATCGTACATTCTGTTGCTAGGGCTGCCATGAAAAATTACCACACACTGGGCAGCTTAACAACAGGAATTTGTTCTCTCACAGCTCTGGCTGTCTGTGACAGTCTGAGGTCCAGGTGTGGGCAGGGCTGGTTCCTTCTGAGCCTCTGACTGCCCTGGTCCCTGATGCCTGGGGGTCTCCTCGAAGCAGCAGGGCACCAGACACCAGGCAAGAAAACGTGACTCCCCTCACCACCTTCTTCGCCACGTGGAGTTCCACACCAGCAAGGCTGGGAGAGCAAAGAATCTCAAAGCTTCAGCATTCTCTTACAGAAAGTCTCAGGAAAAACCCGGATCCTGCCACACATCATTATTTCTATGGCCCAGGGCCCCCAGTCCCTCCTGGACCCTCCTGTCCCCTTGATGTCCACCCCTGCAGGAGACTAGAACCCTTTAATCACAGGCCACGTGTTCTTTTCTCATGGTGATGTCACCACCATAAGGTGGGGTCCAGCGACCAGGACACGGGGAGGTCTCTGCTCATCAGATGCCCCCTGCACTCAGGTGAGATTAAGAAAAGGTGAGGATTCCACAGGTAGGGTTTTGCCTTTATTTTGTCTCTCCCTCCACAGGGTGCCTCTCTTCCTCTCATTCCTCAAAACTGCCTGAGGTTGCTGTTTTCTCCTCACATTGAATAGGACTGGACACAGTTGTGTATTCAACACAGTCGTGTATTCAATGTCATAACAACATTTCAGCCAATGACAGCTGGCGTAGAAAACAGTGGTCCCATAAGATTGTAAATTCCTATCACTTCGTGACAGCATAACCATGGTGATGCTGCATGTAGCACAATTGCTTTATGTTTTCTATAAATTTAATGTAGCCTAGGTGTTCAGTGTTCATAAAATCCACAGGAGTGCCGGGAGCAGTGGCTCAAGCCTGTAATCCCAGCACTTTGCGAGGCCGAGGCGGGTGGATCACGAGGTCAAGAGATCGAGACCATCCTGGTCAACATGGTGAAACCCCGTCTCTACTAAAAATACAAAAAATTAGCTGGGCATGGTGGCGCGTGCCTGTAATCCCAGTTACTCAGGAGGCTGAGGCAAGAGAATTGCCTGAACCCAGGGGGCGGAGGTTGCGGTGAGCCGAGATCACGCCATTGCACTCCAGCCTGGGTAACAAGAGCGAAACTCCGTCTCAAAAAAAAAAAAAAAAAAAAAAAATCCACAGGAGTGACCTCATTCACCATTCACTCACTGAATCACCCAGAGCAACGTCCAGTCCTGTAAACTCCATTCACGGTAGGTGTCCTGAACAGATGCACCATTTTTTATCCTTGATACCATGTTTTTTACTGTATCTTTTCTGTTTAGATATGCAAATACTGTTGTGTTGCAATGACCTGCAGTATCCAGCACAGGTTTGTGTCGTAGGAAGAGCAGGCTGTGCACAGAGTCTAGGTGTGTAGGAGGCTACACCATCTAGGTTTCTGTAAGTACATGATATGAGGCCTGTGCAGTGATGAAGTTGCCTCATGAGGCATTTCTCAGAATGTGTTCCTGTTATTACTGGATGCCATTAACTATGGATGTTAAGCTCCTTTACACAGATTTTGTTTTGGCTTGATAGAATTCTTTACAAGTATTGCCTTTATGTCGGTTTAAGTAATCCTTCCCTATCTCCAAGTGATAAATATATCATTTCCTCATTTATTTTAAAATGTTGAAACTTTATTTTCCACATTTAAGAACTTCAATTCATCTGCAATTCATTTTATGTGTATAGTTGTGAGGTGCAAATTCCATTCTCCTATCACAAATTTCATGTCACCTTTGTCAAACCAAGATCTATCTGGGATGAGCGTATCTGTTCATCCCTTGCCCTGGTTTCTGTTTTATTGCTTTGATTTCTTGTCTTTCTGTCAATGGCGTAGGTTTTATTTCTATCATTTTATAATGAACTCACACCTGCGATAGGGCCAGTCACCCATTCTTCTTCAGTGCTTTCAAAATTTTCTTGGCTATTTTTTTTAAGCACTTGAGATATTTACTCCTTATTTTTTATTTTATTTTACTGTAGGTGTATACTATATCCAGCATTTCTCCCCACGTGAATACCCTTCCATATTGTTTCAATAATCAGTTTTTAATTTTCATAAAATATCCTATTGGTCTTTTGGAATTCCATTAAATTTATGGATTAATTATGATTAATTATTCTACATGTTGTATATGTATGCCCTAGATATCTTATAATTTGATGTTTTGATGAGAGACTTTCAAAATTATATTTTCTAATTCTTTTTTTTTGAGACACGGTTTTGCTCTGTCACCCCGGCTGGAGAGCAGTGACACAATCGTGGCTCACTGCAGCCTCAACGTCCTGGGTTCAAGCAGTCCTCCCACCTCAGCCTCCAAAGTAGCTGGCATTCAAATGTATGCCACCACACCAACCTAATGTTTGTACTTTTTGCAGACAGGGTTTTACCATGTTGCCCAGGCTGGTCTCTAACTCCCAGGCTTAAGCAGTCCTCCCACCTCATCCTCCCAAAGTGCTGGGTTTACATATGTGAGTCACCAGGTCTGCCTCTTTTTTTCTTTTAGAAATTCTTACATGACATTCAAGATATACAATAAGATATGAAGAATAAAATAATATATGCTCATGTGCCCGTCACCCAGGTTAAGAACCACAACACTGTCGATGTCACTGAAGCTCCTTGTGCCCCTTCCCAGCCACACATTCTAGTCTCTGCAAGAGGTGAGCACTATTCCGTTTGTTTTTTTATGAACACGCCTCTCCTTTCCTTGTGCGTCATACATACACATCCATATGTATTGCTATATGTGCTTTTGACGTTTTTTTTTTTTTCCAATGTCTCACTCTGTCACCCAGGCTGTCGTGCAGTGGTGCAATTTCAGCTCACTGCAACTTCTGCCTCCCGGGTTCAAGCGATTCTCCTGCCTCAGCCTCCTGAGTAGCTGGGACTATAGGGGCCCGCTGCCATGCTCAGCTAATTTTTGTATTTTTAGTAGAGATGGGGTTTCACCACATTGACCAGGCTGGTCTCAAGAACTCCTGACCTCGAATGATCCACCCGTCTGGATCTCCCAAAGCACTGGGATTGCAGATGCAAGTCCCCTGCCCAGCCCCTTTCACCTTTATGTAAGCAACATTATTTTGGATACACACTTCAACAACTTGCATTTTTCATTTCTTTTAATTTAAAATATTTTTCTTAACATATTTGTGAAATCTACCTCCCTTGAAAATTATAGTGCTCCTTACTTATGCTCAGGGATATAGCATCCTTAATAATACATATATCTGCTTTCCTGTGGTTGGACATTTTAGATGTTTCTCTGATGTTTTTCTGTTGCAAGAAAAATTGCTATGAATTATTTTACCTGTCCCCTTTTGAACTATAGGAGTTATTCTCTGGGCTGCATAACTAGGAATAGGGTCGCTGGGCCACAGAGTCGACGTCTCCAGTCTCAGTGGGTATTGGCATGCTCTTCCACTGACTCGTGCCTGTCCTGTGCCGGTGCCACACAGTCTTAATTTTCACAGCTTTGTAGTAAGTTTTAACACTTTTCTAGATTTTAGTAAGTTTTGAAACGTTTCTAAATTGCTTTGGCTATCCTAATTTCCTTGAATTTTCATATGAATTTTAGGATTACCTTGTCAATCTCTGCAAAAAAAGAAAAACAGTAAGTAAATGAAAGCCACCTAGCATTTTGGTAGAGGTTGTATGGAATCTGCAGGTCTGTAGGTCAGCTTAGGAAGTTTGCCATCTTCACTATAGAAGCTTCCGATCTGTGATGAGATGATATCTTTCCACTTATTTAGATTTCGATTTTCTTTCAATTACGTTTTCTAGTTTTCCATGTACACGGCTTACACTTCTGCTGTTAAATGTATTCCTAGGTCTTTTATTCTCTTTTGTGCTGTTGTAAGTGGCATTGTTTTATTTGTTTTCCTTCTGGAGTCCTCATTGCTAACATATAAAACCACAATTGATTTTTGTGTATTGATTTTGTATTCTGCAACCTTACTGAATTTGTTTGTTATCTCTGATGGTCGTTTATGGATTCCTCCGGATATTCTTGCACAAAATCATGTCATCTGCAAATGGAGATGGTTTTACTTTTTCCTCTCCAATATGAATGCCTTTTATTTCTTTCTCTTGCCTAATTATCCTGACCTGTGGCTATTTTTGCATTTCTAAAGTAGTATCTCCTGTTCCCAAAAAGATTTCTTCTTTTTTAATTTAATGTGTATGTATTTAGCAATTATTTCTTCTGTGGTTTTTCTTATTTAGTCTTCTTTAAAAATATATATCCCTGTTGTAAAACATTAAAGATAGTCCCATATTGTTTCCCTAAATTTAAATTATTTTGCTTTTCTTATTTAGGGCTTTATGCAACTGGGATTGAATATTGAATGTGGTATGAGGTCATGAGATTGGGACCTAGTTTTGTTTTATTTCCTTTATGAATAATCAATTATTCCACCTCCACTTCTTGATTAATCTATTGTTTTACCACTGACCCACAGTAACACCTTTCTCATATTTTAATTTTCCACACGTGCGTGTATCTGTTTCCGGGCACTGTGTCCAGTTCACTCAGTCTTTTACTAATATTGCTGCCATCATACTATGACTTTTTTTTAATTGAGACAGAGTCTCACTCTGTTGCCCAGGATGGAATACAGTGACGTGATCTCAACTCACTGCAACCTCTGCTACCCAGGTTCAAGCAATTCTCGTGCCTCAGTCTCCCAAGTAGCTGGGACTACAGGTGCCTACCACCACACCCGGCTAAATTTTTTTTTTTTTTTTTTTTTTTTTTGTATTTTTTGTGAAGACAGAGTTTCACTGTGTTGACCAGGCTGGTCTCAAACTCCTGACCTCAGGTGATCCTCCGCTCCTCAGCCTCCCAAAGTGCTGGGATTACAGGCATGAGCCACCATGCTTGGAATCCTATTATGACTTTATAATATGCTTTGATGTGGCAATCTCCCCAGCACACCCCACATCACCTTAATTTCCTCAAGATTGTGTTGGCCATTTTTATTACTCTCTTACATTTTTAGTATAAAATGAGATAATCAATTTTCTCATTACAAAAAATTGAAATTTTTATTGGAATTGCATATGATAAATTTGAAGATAATTTTTATTTTTATACAGCATGACCCATTGATGATGTTTTCTGTAGTGTTGTAAATAAATCTCTTGTAATTTTCTCCATTAAATCCTGTACAACTTCTATTAGATGTATTCCTAGCTTTAAAAAGCATTTTTAAACTTTCAGTTTCCAAAGGCAACAAAAGCCTAAATTACATTTCATTTTTATTGCTGATATATGAAACTGAAATGTGTTTTCCCTATTGGATTCTTACGGTCGTTCGTTTGTCTGAGAAATACGTATCGAGTATTCCGTAAATACAAGATACTAATCCAGGGATTGAGACTAAGCAAGAATCCCAGACAGACTCCATCCTGGCCCTCCTGGAGCTGAAATTCTCCCAGCAAGAGGGGGACGATAACTGATTGAATAAAGGACATGTCAGAGGGTGGTAAATGCCTTGCAGAAAATAAGGCTGGGCCAAGGGGCAGGGGAGACTGCCTGCTGGGAAGGCCAGCAGAAAAGGCTGCTCGGATTATGTGGCTGTCGGACAGGGCCTTGCAGGAGTGAGGGAGCGTGTCCTCCAGGTTTGTGAGAAGGGGAGCCGCAGTGCAGATGCCCAGAGCCCTATGCGTGCCTGGCATGCTAAAGGACCACCCGGGAGGTGGCCAGCGTGGCTGGAGCCCAGCGAGCCAGGAGGAGCGTGGGAGTAGAGGGGTCCATGTAGTTGTCACCACCAGACTAGGAAGGGTCTTTCAGGGCTGGCCTCTTCTCAGGCGTGCTCAGAGCTCAAGCACTCCTCCCTCAGAGAGGCCTCTGAGGACCACAGACACCTCCATGGCGGTGTTCCACCTACCGTCTCAGGCCCAGGCATCACTAACTGAAGTGTCTCGTTCAGTTACACGTGTGTTCTGTGTCCTCCCCACTACATGTAAACCCCAGGGCTGCAGGTTGGAACTTGGGCTTTTAATTGGATTAATAACTGACTCCACCCACAGCACAGCACAAAACTCTCCTCACCCCTCCCCACTAAACCCGCTGCTCCTGGGCTCCCCTGGCCACCATGTCAGCCATGTTTTTTTGTCCTAATGATCTGTTTTATTGTCTTTCTCTCTCGATTCTACGGTTTTAAGGATAGAGCTTGGGCCTTCTTTTTCATTACGTGCACCCCATATAGGGATCAGTACGCCCAGGGCCTGTAAAGTTACTAAATAAATGTTTGCCAAGAGACAACGTAATTGAGAGATCCCTTAGGTTTGCTTTAGAAGATGACAGTTCAGGATGTGGAGGAGGCATCCATGCTTCAGATGAGGCTCAAAACAAATCTAATCAGCCAGAAAGATTGGTAATACAGGGATTGAAGCCCTCAAAAGGGGTTTTACTGTAGGCAATTTCAAGAATATACAAAACTAGGATGAATAGTACAATGAACCCCATGTTCCCCTTATCCAGCTTCAAGCATCCCAGCCTCCCCCAGATCATTTTGAAGCAAATTTCAGGCATTATATTATTGTTTATGACAACTTTTTGGCTCATATCTCCAAAAGATCAGGATTCATTTGAAAATACATATAACCACAGTAGCATCATCATCTGCAGAATTTCACAATAACTCCCTAATACTATCAAATATCCAGTCATTGCTGAAATTTCCCAGTTGTCTCATATGTTATTTGAATCAGACTCCAAGTAAGAGCCATACATTTCAATTCACTGGTGTTTCCTAATTATCTCTTTCAATCTATAACACACACTCTTTCTCTCTTTCTCTGTTTCCTTCTAACCTGAGTTGTTCCTCTGGATTTTGCCTACTGCAACTGCATGGTGTTGTTTAACATGTTATTCTGTCCCCTGTAGAGCCTGCAAAATGTTAGTAAACCTTGGGCGTTTGATCAGATTCAGGTTTGATTCTTTTGGCTTAGAACATTTCATCAGTAGCATTTTGCATTTCCACCAGGATAATGGCCGGTCACCTCTTCAGGGACACTAGAGGTCATTGGTGATTCTTGCCTAGACACATTATTTCTTGAGGAGGTAGAACATGGTGATGTTCTGTATTTTCCTTTCTTATTTGTAGCTGGAATATTACTGTAAAAACAAACTTGCCCTTGTCAAAATGATAGTTAAAAGAATGCCCTATTCTTTGCCTTTGTCAACTGTTTTCAAAATAATGATTTGATTCACTGGTGTTTTCCAAAGGTGATGAGTTTTAGTTTGTTTGTTTCAATATTCTCGTTATTTTAATTTTTATTGATTTTTGTGTCACTAATGAATTTAAACCTCTTTTGTGTGTTTCAGGTGACTACTGTTCTTCTTCTTTTTTTATTTTCTGTTTTTGAGTTGGAGTCTTGTTGCTCTGTTGCCCAAGCTGGAGTGCAGTGGTGCAATCTTCGCTCATTGCAACCTCTGCCTCCTGGATTCAAGTGATTGTCCTGCCTCAGCCTCCCTAGAAGCTGGGACTACAGGCACACACCACCAGGCCCAACTAATTTTTGCATTTTTGGTAGAGATGGGGTTTCACCATGTTGGCTAGGCTGATCCCAAACTCCTGATCTCAGGTGATCTAGTCACCTCGGCCTCCCAAAGTGCTGGGATTACAAGCATGAGCCACCATGCCCAGCCTTGCTATTCTTCCTTTTTTTTTTTTGACAGAGTCTCACTGTGTCACCAGGCTGGAGTGCAGTGTCACAATTTCAGCTCACTGCAGCCTCCCCCTCCTGGGTTCCAGCAATTCAGCCTCCCAAATAGCTGGGATTACAGGCATGCACCACCACGTCCAGCTAATTTTTGTACTTTTAGTAGAGACGGGGTTTCACCATTTTGGCCAGGAGGGTCTTGATCTCCTGACCTCGTGATCCACCTGCCTCAGCCTCCCAAAGTCCTGGCATTAGAGGTGTGAGCCACCATGCCTGACCTAGTATTCTTAATCATGATCAAATTGTTACATTCTTGGCCAACGGGAAAAATATCTGTTCCAATTGGCTCTTGAGCCTTATTTGTTTACTATTATTACAATTACTTTAATGATGATGCTGATTATGTGGCCCCAGTAGTCTTTGGTAGCTTCCTTTCATTCTATATGAAAGGCGACTGGGGCACATCTTGCTCATTTTCTGCCTCATATTTGAAATCGACTGCTTATTTAAGGAGCCCTAGTCCCTCTAATGGTATGTAGAGCCTACAGTCTCAGTGCTAGGAGTGCTCATTGCTTATGGGTGGGCCATTATTTCCATTTCCTTTAGTGGACACTTTGAAATCATAGATATTTAGAAAACATTTTAATAAGAAAATATATTATTAATGTATATGGATATTTTAATGTAAAGTAAGAACTATGAAGTATTTACTAAGCATCATTGGTCCTACATCTATATTTTGTTTTTCCCACAGTGAAAATTCTACTTTCAGAATACTGACACACTGACTTATTCTCCTTATCTCACAATGCACATACAGCCATCTCAGAAAAATAGCACTACCACCAAGAGTATGATTTATGAAAACTCTCCACATTTATTTTACCTTAGACTATAGTCTACTGGGGAGTTATAATCCAATTCATTTAAAGTCTTTTAAACTAGTTCTTTTCCATGGTTAGATTTCATAGTTGGGCTCTATGCAACTTGAGTTAATATATAGTTAAATTCATTCATTTATTTTTGCTTTAGATTTCTACAAATTGCTTTGGGCATTGATCCATTTTATACTAAGATTTTTATGTGGTGTCAGAGGTCTACTTCATTCTTTTGCATGTGGATATCTACTTAAACATGCTTTTTATGGTTTGACTTAATTTTTTTTTAAATCACATAAAATACTTACAAGAGATTTCAAAGTCTACAAAACAATGTGTATTCAGATATTTGGTTCTATGCCTCTTCCCGCTAACCTGTTGTTTCAATGTCTCTTTTGATCACCATTTTCTGTTATGGTTCATGTTTTACCCTTCCACTGTGTTTTTAAATAAAAAACAAATACAAATACTTAAAAAATTTCTGTTTTGACTGATTTTAGTTAGAAAAGTGGCTGAGATATTCCAGAGAGCTCCTGAACACTTGTTTTGATTGATTGATTGATTGATTGATTGAATCATTTATGCATATCAGTATGACCTCATGAATATATTTGTTTTATTATTTGGAGTATAAGCTAATACTATCATTATTTGTCACTCAAATTGTTTCAGTTTTGGTAGCTCTCCCAGGTTGGTTCCTGTGACCTTTTGACATGCAAATATCAAGTATGCATGATATGCATACATTTTTGTCTCACGTATATGAGAAAACTATGCATCTTTTCTGTTTTTACTTACTACCTTGCTGTTTTCACTTAACTCTGCATCCTGAAGGTAGCTTGGGACCACATATTCCCACTCATAGGCGGGTGAGAAAAATGCGAACACATGGACACAGGGAGGGGGGTACTACACACTGGGATCTATTGGGGGGAATAGGGGAGGGACAGCAGGGGGGGAGATGGGGAGGGACAGCCTGGGGAGAAACACCAAATGTGGGTGAAGGTGAGGAAGGCAGCAAAACACACTGCCATGTGTGTACCTATGCAACTATCTTGCACATTCTGCACATGTACCCCAAAACCTAAAATGCAATAAAAATTAAAAAAATAAAAGGAAATTCCTCATTCCATTTTACAGCTGCAACATAATCGAGAGTACCACAGTGTCGTAGTCAGTCCCTCGTGATGGGCACTGGGATTGCCCCTCGTCTTCCGGCCCCTCCAGCGGTGCTGAGATGGTTCAGCTTGTGTGTGTGTGTTTTCACGTTTTTCCCAGTGCATCTTTGGGATAGATCCTAGAGGAGGATTCCTGGGTCAAAGGGGAAATGCTTATCAGGTTTTGCGAAATTTTCCTTCAGAGGGTTATAATATTTTGCATTTCCATCAGCAGTGTTCCCCCCACAGCAGGCCAACAGTGTGTCACCAGTGTTTTCTATTTCTATCCATCTGCTGAAAGAGGTTACCCCTGGCAAAGCTTCACACCTGGGAGAGCTGAGACAGTGTCAAGTGGTGGCTCTGAGTGGTGCTCCAAACAAAGTCATACATGGAAGAGAGACGGCAAACGAGTAGGGAGCTCTTTGGGTTCCAATTCATGGTGGGGGAGCTTCCACTGTTTACTTCTCCCAGACATTCTTGAATAAACCTTAAGACAGCAAAGAGCACAACTCAAAGCCACCAGATTCTGTAGTCAGGTCACCAATATGATTGGAATCAAAGTGCAATGGTCTTTTCTACACGTGAGTGAAACTCACACACTGGGCATGGACAATTCACCAGGCATTTTCCATGGGGGTCCCTGTTTTTCATGGGAAACTCCCATGAGGTCACTCCTCAAAACAGCCTCATGAGGTAAGTAATCACTGCCACTTTTTACAGAAGAGGAAACTGAGGCTCAGAGGGGCTGAGTGATGTGCTCTACATCCACGGCTTGTGTCTGGATGCACCCGCATTTGACACCAGAGTTTTCTAACTTCCAGGAACAGTGTTCTTTTGCTGGTAGATGAAGCCAACATTAGAAGCATCTGCCCTTGCTTGGGACATTGTCTTTTGGGTTCCATGTCTGCTCACATGTCAGTGGCATAATCCTGGCTCACTGCAGCCTCAACCATTAGAGTTCAGGTGATCCTCCTGCTTCAGCCTCCTGTGTAGCTGGGACTACAGGCATGTGCCATCATGCCTGGATAATTTTTGAATTTTTTATAGAGATGGGGTCTCGCCATATTGTCAAGGCTGGTCTCAAACTCCTGGGCTCAAGTGGTCCTCCTGCCTCAACTTCCCATAGTGCTGGCATTATAGATGTGAACCACCATGCCCAAACTCATACGTTCTTTTCACAGGGTTTTTCTTGTCTTGCAATGGTGCGTGGTTTCAGATCCTGGGATGGCCATTCCCGGACACACACATCCTGTTGCTAGGGGCTTCTCTCCAAGCCCCCTGCCCCCACCTCAGCCTGTACCAGGTAGTTCCTCCAGTTTCTCCATGGTCAGTTGAGCAGAAGCAGAGAGACACTGTATTCTGCCTTCTGTCTCGTTGCTTCAGTCCAAGATGAGGAGTTAAAGATAGCACGAACGCAAGCTGCATTTCAAGCCCTGCTCATCACTGCTAATGAGTTTATGTTCACAGATGAGACTTCTCTTGCTAAAGAAGGAATAAGTACAATTTGCAACAACTTTGTAGGAGTTTCTCTCCCCAGCCTTCCCAAATGATTGCTACGACTCTGGTGTGCTGGAGTTGAAAGTTGTGGCTTTGATTTTGCAGTCAAAGATTGGACAGCTCCTAATTCTGTCTAAGCTTCTCAAACGTCCTTCTCACGTTCATTTTACGTTCCCAATTTGGTGTCTACCACTGATGCCTCTGGCATCCCCATGCTTAGATGAAGACTGGGAAGCTGATGGAAGAGGACATTTTTAAACTAGTGCTTTCCTTGGGATATCTCCTCAGTACCAAGATGTTGTTCCAGAAGGGAAGAGCCCTAAGGGTGAAGGCTTGCTGAAGCCCCAGGGTGGGTCACAAACTCCTCTGGCGTCCTCTGTAGCCCTGCTGCTGACCGGACAACATCCTGCAGCAGAGCTACGCTACAGGGGCCTCTTTTTCCTTTTAAATAAGAAAACTCTGTAACAATCCATTGCAGTTAATGTGATTAGACTTCTGCAGGCAATTTAGTGGTGCATGGCAGGAACGATGTCACCACCTTCACAGGTTACTATGCACTCCCCAGGCTAAGGGCCACACACAGGGTGTCTTGGGTAGACGTCACAGTCGCTCTGTGAAGGAAGTGCCATTACTTCTGGCCTACAGAGGAGGAGACTGGGGCTGCGTGAGCTGAAGCAGCTTGTCCAACATCATTAAGTCAGCAAGTTGTGGGGCAGTCCTACCTGTCTGATCAGAAGTCCTGATGCCAAGACCTGAATCCTTGCCCAGGCAGAGATGAAGCACACCAGAGGGGCTAACTCCTTTTGCTCCTCATCAAGTCACAGAAGGAGCCTCACAGCTTTCCAGTGAGATGCAAAAGTGTGCATTTGTGTGTGATTCACAGGAAAGGTGGCTTACAAAGGCGTGTGGTCTCTGGAGGGGTTTGTTTTTATAGCTTAAACCCCAACAAGCCTTAGGGACTATATAAGGGTTTTGTACAGAAACAGAAGCAATAGTGTGGGTGCATGCGTGTGTGTGCATCCATGCGTGTGTGTGTGTGTGCATGTGTGTGCATCCTTGTGTGTGTGTGCATGTGTGTGCATCCTTGTGTGTGTGCATGTGTGTGTTTGTGTGCATGTGTGTGCGTGTGTGTGTGTGTGTGTGGTGTATAGGGGGTGGTGAGGTTTGAAGGAATTGGCTCTCATGGTTATGGAAATTGGCAAGTCCAGAATCTCCATCGTGGGCCCACAAGCTAGAAACACAGGAGAGAGTTAATGTTGTAGCTCAAGTTCAAAGGCTGTCTTCTGGCAGAATACTTCCTCTCAGGGGAAACTCTGTCTTCTTAAAGCCTTCAACCGATTGCTGAGACTCAACCACAATTTTGGAGGGTCATCTGCCTTACTCAAACCTGATTTACCAATTTAAATGTTAATCTCAGCCAAAAACTACCTTCACAGACACATTCAGAATTGAGTTTGACCAAATATCTAGGTACTGTGGCTTGGTCAAGTTGGTACAGAAAGGTCAGCATCACAGGGACGTTCTCCACCACTGCTGTTACATCCTTGACCTACTGGGACACACGATTTCCAGCGGGGAGAGAGGCAGGCCTGAGCAGCAGCCTTGAACATGTCCGTGTAGGCTACAGGGCCACCTCACGCCCAGGACCACCCAGGAGTGGGCTCAGAAGGACCCATCTCAGATCACCGACACCCTCCGGTTTGGGCCTGTCTTGCTGTCAGGGGTCACAGCCGAGCCTTTGTAACTGCTTTGAACTGAGGCCTGCGGCCAGCTCTGCTTCTGAATGTTTATGTCCTGCTGGGACTTCAGGATGAGCAGAGACCCCCAGAAGGGCTATAATCAGTCCTTTCTCCCTCCTGAAGAGGTCACCAAATCCCCTGGTGAGGAAGCCACCAGGTTGGCTTGAGGTTTTTGATCACTCCAAATCTTGCTTTATTTATTTTAATTAATTTTTTTGAGAGAGAGTCTCACTCTGTCACCCAGGCTGGAGTGCGGCCTCACCTCACTGCAGCCTCCACCTCCTGGTACAAGCAGTTCTCATGCCTCAGGCTCCCAAGTAGCTGGGATTACGGGCACACGCCACCATGCTTGGCTAATTTTTTTTTGTATATTAATAGAGATGGGGTTTCACCATGTTGGCCAGGCTGGTCTCAAACTCCTGACCTGAGATGATCCACCTGCCTCGGCCTCCCAAAGCACTGGGATGACAGACGTGAGGCCCTGCCCAAGTACTGCTTTAAATGCCATCCTGTTTCTTTGCACCCTTCTGATTCTAAGAACAGATCCGTAACAAGACCCATAAGACACCTGCCCATCGGGAAGGATAACCTTTCACCTCAACTCAGCCAGTCAGAATGAGAACATTGACTCCATGAGGAGGGCATTTTACAGACTGCCCACTAAATACTGGATTTATCATAACCTTTGGGCTGAAGATCGGCTTCTGCTAGCCAGCAAATTTGTGAGCACAAAGGTGATTTTTAAAAATAGCTTCCAGATAGGCAGCGTGCTCACTACAGCACAGGGCTGCCTGGCGAAGTTGGTCGTTCATACTCGACATCACCCGACAGCCTGTATGTGGAAACCACTTTCCAGGTGCCCATGTTCAACCTTTGCTTACAAATTTCATAGCGATTGCTCCGGAGCTGCCTTTAGTTTTCTACTCAGGATTTAAATCCTCAACCTTTTCACCTGCCTTTTACGGCTCTCACTGTGTGTGCGAGGCTCTCCAAAGCAGCCCTTGCAGGAAGAAATCAATCACAAAAGCAATTGCCGGCTGATTTCTAAAGCACTGGAAGCTCAGCCACTGGCACGGGTTTCCACGTCGCTGTTCATCTCACAACGATTTCCCGATTTCCCACGCCTGCTTAGGAGCTGTATTTTCCCACTACGAGACAGTCATTTGCATCTTCCTTATTACGTGACAAGAGTGAAACCTAACAAGACCGAACAATAGCGCGGAGTTTAGCAGACATCCTTGCTGCCCTATCCTCTGAGCTCCTGAATGTGCCCTTGCAGGTGAGTTGGGAGCCTGGAGCTTCACAGTGCCGTGCTGCTGGACTCCCTGCAGAGATGAGATGACAGATGTGCTGTCCTGGCAGGGGTGGGAAGAGGGGCTGTGGCCTTTGACCCTCCGCCAGGCAGATCACATAGCTGTGGGTTTTCATGCTTCCTAGGAGCGTCGAGGCTCTGTGCTCCCTTGATGACCTTGCATATGTCATCACTGGACTTTAAAAGAATAAAGAGCTGTTCCAGAAGTGACAGAGTATGCGGAGGTGAATTCCAGTCACCAGCATAGCGGCTTGGCATCCGACGAGGACCATGGACCTGCTTCCAAGGCGTTCCTGCCTTTCCTTTTCACCACCTGCCTGTCTGGTCTTCCTGCCTTTCCATTTCATCATGGGCGTGTCTGGTCCAGCGGGCGGCAGTCATCCCGAAGCCTGATGTCTTCCTGGGGTTCCTTTTTTCCCTGTGTTCTTTTTTCTTCCAGCCTCCTCAGCCAGCAGAATCTGAAATGCTTCTTTATCCAGGAATCATCCCTGGGACTAGGGGTTGATTTGGGGGCTTCCTGAGGCCAGGAAATGGGGCCACAGATGAGCATGAACCCTGGGATGGGTGGGGGGACAGGGGCTCGGGAAACTGCCAGGCACAACAGGCCAGAGGCTGTGACGGCTGACAGGTGCACGGGCAGGCAGCCAGGATGCGACGTCTTCCAGGCTCATGGCGTTCTGTTGTTTTACCAGAAGGGGAAATGGAGATGGGAGCAGTGCCTTCTTCCGAGACCCCTGGTGGGAGCTGTGTCTCCCACTACCCAGCAGCACACAAGAGCTTTGGGTCCTGGCCCTCCTGAGAATCCCCTCTCCCTCTGGTAGAAAACTGACTCCTGTTACATCCTCCAGCAGTATCCCCTAGTTCCCGAGGCTCTGTCATCAATCATCTTCACAGCTGTTCTTCCTGAACTTGGCCTGGCAGAGAAGACCAGCTTTATTATTTGCCTGAAGGCTGGCCTTGGTGGAGCCTGAGGAGCCAAGGTGACTTTGATTGACAAGAATTTAATCACATTTCACAGCCTCCTGCAGACCTTGTTTTGTTCCAACTGAGGAAGAGAGGGCCTGCTGCTGCTTGCATTTCCTCACCTCCCTGCACCCTGCTCCCCGCTGTCCATCCCCAGAAGAGCTAAAGAAACATTCCTTCCAATCTGAGTCAACTTTAGAAAGGAAAGAAAAAGGTGTGGCCTCCGGGCTTCCATCTCTCTCTGCCTTCGAGTCATTTCTGCTTCATGCAGGAAGCAGAGCCAGCTGCAGCTTTCCAGGCTGGCAAAGGGGAGCTGGTGCATAACCGGGGAAAACCAGGCACAGGCACCCGGCGAGGTTCTAAGTGTGACGCCGCCCAGGAGGGAAGGCACCTGGAACCTGGCTGGCCCTGACTTTTCATGGTGCTCTGTGTGGGGAAAGCACATGTGTGTGTGATATTGCATACACAGCACCCATAGGCTGCAAGTGCACACACACACAGGGGCTTCTGCCGGCTGCACTCCTGCGCTGATGCCTCCCTCAGGAGGAGCACCAGCCCTGCCTGCAGGAAGATAGTAAGAGGCAATGTCTGCAAAGGGCTGGCTCACTTATTAAAAGTAAGGGAGGAGCCGCTGCTCCTAGAGATGGCAGGCAGGAGGGGCACAGGACTCTTCATTAATTTTTTAACTTCCTGGACTCTGCTGTCAGCCCATTTCAGAGTTATAGGCCATGTAGCCCTGTGTTCCAGCCTGCGATCAGGTTTAAAATGCTCAGCTTTCTTGCTCATTGCAGTCAAATGCAAGCAGGATGTCAGGGAAGTGACAGGGAAGCAGGGCCTACAGAGACTCTAGGGGTGAAGACACCAGCCCAGGCTCACGTTCTCAGGTTCCTGGTGCCAGCAAACTGGCTGTGCCAAGGTGGTTCAAGGTGAAGTGCACCAAGCCAGGCGGGGCAGCCACCTGATACCGCAGCGCAAGCACACCCTTCCTAGAAATAGGACCATTCAGGGCCAGGCTCGATGGCTCACACCTGTAATCCCAGAACTTTGGGGGCTGAGGCGGGCAGATCACAAGGTCAGGAGTTCGAGACCAGCCTGATCAACATGGTGAAACCCTGTCTCTACTGAAAATACAAAAAAATTAACCAGGCGTGATGGCAGGCATCTGTAATTCCAGCTACTTGGGAGGCTGAGGCAGGAGAATCGCTTATATCTGGGAAGAGGAGGTTGCAGTGAGCCGAGATTGTGCCACTGCACTCCAGCCTGGGAGACACAGAGAGACTCTGTTTCAAAAAAAAAAAAAAAAAGAAAAGAAAAGAAAAAAGAGATAGGACCATTCACATCTTTAATTTGACATGAATGGTAGTGTACAGTAGATGCTCCTTTGAACATTATTTTTTTTACACTGAAAGATGTATCCTGGAAATCGCTCTATATTTGCCAACGGACATCATAATATTTTCTTTGTTTGTTTGTTTTGAAATGGAGTCTCGCTCTGTTGCCAGGCTGGAGTTTGATGGTGTTATCTCGCTCACTGCAACCTCTGCCTCCCGTGTTCTAGCAATTCTCCTGCCTCAGCCTCCTGAGTAGCTGGGATTACAGGGATGTGCCATCCCACCTGGCTGTTGTTTGTATTTTAGTAGAGACATGGTTTCACCATGTTGGTCAGGCTGGTCTCAAACTCCTGACCTCATGATCCGCCCGCCTCAGAAGCCCAAAGTTCTGGGATTCCAGGCATGTGCCACCGTGCCCGGCCACGTCATGATCTTTTTGACAGCTGCATATTGCTCCTTTCTGTGGATGTGCCATAGTTGATTCAACCTGTCCTTGGTGTGAGCATTGAGGTTGTTCCTGGTATTTCACTGTTACAAAGTATCCAGTAGTAAAGGGTCTTGTTTATTTTTGCATTGTTGGAGGGTAACTTCCCAGTGAATTCCTAGGGGAGGGATTTCTGGCTCCAAGTAACACATGTGTAATTTTGTTACCACACTCCCTACTGAAGAGTTGAGCCAATAGGCGCTGCTTCCCTTCATTTCTGGATCTGCCTCCCAGTGGCCGATTTGGAGGTAGAATCTGTGCGCAACTTAACAACTGAATTACCTGCAAATTGGGACGGGAGCCAAAATTTAATGACTGTTTTTCTGAAATGTAGAGGTTTGGCAATCTGCCAAGCCCTCTGGGGGACTACAACAGTAACAACAGAATGGTAGACGGCGACCTTGACTTTGCCATGACTATTTTTTAATTCATTGCTTCTGAAAGCTCTGTCACTGGTGAACAAGCCGGGGTGACCAGGAGCCCTTCCCCATTTTACAGGCCGAAAGACACTTAAACTGGGAGCCTAGGAACCTCCCTCAAAGGTCCACAGAGTTCACTGCTGAAACGAAAGACATGCTTTCCACTTGAATCTGACCTTTAAAAGGGATGCCATCTTACCACACGTGACTATAAATAAGAATACTACGAAACCATCAAGGAAGTGCAAGGGAGTCCCGTGGAATGCATATTTTTCTTTTGACGCCTCTGTTGATGTTTAAGAACACACACAGTCAATCCTTGTTATTCACGGATTCTGTATTTGCAAACTTGCCTACTCACTAAAATCTATTTGTAGCCTCAGCAGCCAGTCGAGGTGATTTCATGGTCATTCCCAGAGGGGTGAAAATCCTGAGCCACCCAGTGTGCAGACTCCCAGCTGAGGCTGAACAAAAGGGCATTCATTCTGTCTTCTTGTCTCCGCACTCATGCTGTCTGAGTGCCCTTTTCGTGGTCTTTTGGTTCCATATTTTTCGCATTTGGGGGCTGTCCGTTGGTGGCTTTGCTTTTCAGACGGCCCCAAGCACTGTGATGAAGGGCTGGCTGGCTTGTATTCTTTATAAAACACAAGGGGCCTGTGCTGTGTCTCATGGAGAAAATGCACGTGTTAGAGAAGCTTCATTCAGGCATGAGTTACAGGGCTGTGGGCCATGAGTCCAATGTCGGTGAATCAACAACATGTATTAAATCAGGCGTCTTTCAGCAGAAACGCATAAAACAAGTCTAAGTATTGACTGGTGGACAGGAATGTGGTGGCCAGAGGCTCCCGGGGGCCTATATTCCATCTAGGAGCATTGGTTCTGTGTTTGCTAATTCAGTGTCCGTGAACTTTATAGAACAGAACTCTTGGAATAACAAGAATTACCTATAAAACTAACACTTTCCTCATCTTTGGTTTCCTTGCCAATTCTTAAGGGATGTGTACGGGATGCCTCGCCCATGTCTATCACCAGGCCCTTGGGTCAAGGGGGCAGGGCTGGATGGGCAAGGTCTCCATTCACCCAGTCTTGGTGATCACCTTGGCTTCAAGGTGATGGCTTCTCTCAGATTCCAACATCAAATGAAACTGGATTCTTGGGAGTGTCTGTGTGTCCTGGGGCTGAGCACCGAGCCCATCTCTGCAGAGACCTTATGTAGCATCCAACAATCAGGAAAAGAGCAGCTTCCCCTCTTGCCGTGAGATGTTGAGTGTGTGGCCCCCATTGGTGCTACAAGCTTTGATCTAACAAACATTTCACATGGCCTGTTGGATGCCTGGCATCCTGCAAGATCTGCACATGTACTCCAGAACTTAACGTATAATTTAAAAAAATAGAAAAAAGCTAGTAGGATCGTATATAAAGAAAGAATAGATTTTTGTACAGCCATATAGTATGTTTGTGTTCCAAGCTATATTATTATAGGTCAAAAAGTTAAAAAATCAATATGTTTATAAAGTAAAAATGTTACATTAAGCTAATGTTAATTTATTATTGAATAAAGAAAATTTAAAAAAGAGAGACAACTAAGTCGTGCTCCCTGTCTCAAAGAGCATGGAACCCAGTGGATGAGACAGACGGATGGGCCAGCCATCATGACATCACTGAGAAAGGGCTGTCTAAGATGTGGTGGCTTTTCCTTAAACGGCCACATGGTACCTATTTTCATCTTGTTGGCCAGATGACCTCTGTCACCATTACCCAACCCTGTGGCTTTCCTGTGAAAGCAACCTAGACAATATGTAAATGACGTACAAGTCTCTGTTCCCATAAAACTTTATTTCTGAAAACAGACGGCTGGTCCATGCATGCTGGTTTGCCTCTGGCCTAAGACAGCAATCTGAATCAATTTGAGAATTCCTGGAGCAATCAGTTTTGGAGACTGCTTGGAGGTGGGGTCTGAGCCAATTCTTAGAGAATTTGTATTATTTTGTTAGCCTGGAATAGGGAGGAAGTACGTTCCAGGCAGAACATGGTTGTGATGAAAACACGTGCCAGTGACCGCCTTGGTTAGCAAATGAGCCCTCCTTTGGTTTCACAGCTCATCTGGTCACCCCATGTGACTGAGAGCCAGATGAAGACAGGAGCTCACTTTGAAATTCATCATTTTCTTTCTGACAGCATTTGGCAAATCTCCGCCCCTTGGGTGCAGGATCAATCGGAATAAACCTCTTACCCAGTCCTTAGAGCCCCTCACTGCCCTGGCTAATCTACTTCAATTTGTGCCATCATCGTCATCATCATCATCATCTTAATTTTCAATCCACAGCAGATGGCATTTGGCCCTCTTATTTTCCCTCCTTATCTACGCACAATGCAAATGCCTCTGATTTCTGCACATCCTGATACTAACCCACACCCCTAACAGCAGAGCTGATCTTCATGAGTACATTTTTTCCCCCAGAATGTTGACAGTGTTGGGATGGGTACCGCAAATAGCAGAAAACTGGGGAAATGGTTTGGAAGGATAAATACGATATTCATCCATCCATCCTTTGCTTCCGTCTTAATGAAGGACTGGGGCAAAGGGAATCCCTGATCAGCTTTTCTAAACGCACCAGAAGATAGAAAGTAAGAAACAAAATTAAATAGCACATTGGAAAGCTCAGTTGTGATTTTCTAAATTTGTTTTCAGCTGCACAGGATTAAGGACTTACAGACGCCTCTTTGGGGAGGGTAGCTCACCAGGATTTCTTCATTACCGTTGATGAATCTGGACCCATTCTTTGGGTGATGACTTTCCACCAATAGTCTTCAAAGAATGTGTGGTTCAGAGTGGGGTTTCTGGACCAGCTGCACTCACATCCCCTGGAAACTGGTTATAAATGTAAGTTCTCTGGCCCCCATCCTGACATACAGACTCAGGTACTTTGGAGATGAGGCCAGGGAACATGCTTTATCAAGCTTTCAGGCGATTCTGGTCGAGTTTGAGAACCTTACGCTAGACAGAGTGGACAGCACCCTTGCCCTACCTGTGTGTTTTCCTGAGATGCGGGAACAGCAATACGAGGAAGAGGAAGCGTCTGTAACCAAAATGTTGTGAATTCCTTCTGGTTCCGCTGAAATTCACCTTTTCATTATCCGTAAACAAAGGCCCTGGTATGGAAGTGAATTAAGTGAACAAAATTACAAGGGAGCTTATTCAAAGGGGAGAAATTGTTTTTGGATACCTTATTACATTAATTGTCTATATGCAAATCATTTTTTGTAAATGCAAATGAGTCTTCATTATTAGAACAGATGCAGGGAAACGCGCCGTGAATATTCAAGTCAGCTCAGTGCTCAGGCTTGGATGCGATCCAGCAAAAATACCCTCTCATTTGGACCCAGCTAAAATCCAGGCCATTTAATCCTCAAACTGGGAAGTCATTTCCTAGAGTGAACACCTAAGGAGAGAAATCTTCACTTTTATTGATAAATTGCTAATAAAACCCCACATCCATTGCCCCTTCCAACTTTGAACAGATTGCTGCAATGATACCTGAAGCATGAGAAATGGCTCGCTGTACAGTGCGCTCCAGCTGATGTCCTCGTCAGACAAAGGGACAGGGAATCTCAGGACAGGAACGTGCAAATCACCGAATGTTTCCCTAACCTCGTATTGACTTTGGCTTCTAAAATCAATATTCTTTATTAGCGGATGAATCTCCGCAAAAGACCGGCTGTGCAGAATCTGGATAAATTATTTAAGCAGTAAGTTGTTTCCATTCTAGCTGTAAGAACAGGAAGGTTTAATGGTATATAGCAGAAACTAGGGGCCTGGGGCCAGGTCACCCTAGAGGGGAAAATGAGAGCTTAAGGAACCCACAAAAGTAGATCTTCAAGGTCAGAACCAGACATCCACACTGCACGACCCCCACAAAGTGCCGCTCAAATTGTAGCGTAAGTGTGACGGGGCAGTTTCTGCCCTGTGCAGCCCTATACGGTGACCTGGGCAACCTCCCTCCCCCCACCCCAGCTCAGTCTCTCTCTCCCCACCTCCCCACAATAGAGAGAGAGAGAGAGAGAGAGAGAGAGAGAGGATAGATAGATATATAGACAGACAGACAGACAGACAGACAGACAGACAGACAGACAGACAGACAGACAGATAGATAGATGAAGTTAACATTTAACTTAGATAGAAGATAGATGATAGATGACAGGTAGATGATAGAGATAGATGATAGATAGATAGATAGACAACAGAGAGAGAGAGAGAATGTGTGTGTGTGTGTGTGTGTGTGTGTGAGAGAGAGAGAGAGAGAGAGAGAGAATTTATTTTAAGGGATTGGCTCATGTGATAGCGGGGTTAGCTCTCCAGCAGGGTAGAGACAAAGGGAAGAATGGATGTTACCCCTCGAGAATGAAGGCTGCCTCAAGGCAGAATTCCTTCCTCTTTGGGGACCTCTGTCCTCTGAAGGCCTTCAACTGATTGGCTGAGGCCCACCCACATTACAGAAGGTCATCTGATCTACTTAAACCCTAGTGATTTAAATGTCGATTTTATCCACAGAATAACTCACAATAACATCGAGACTGCTGTTCCGCCAAACAAGCTGGCAACGGAGCCACGCCGAGTGGACATGTGAACCGACGGCTGATTTTTGTCTGCCAGCATCCATTCCAGGAACTCAACTCACACCGTCCTTGGGAAGCCTGCTCTCCTTCACGCAATCCTCGGAACCACGTGTTTGGGTACAGACTGAACCTCGGATTTCGGGTGTAGATGACCGAGTCAGGCCTGATCAGTCCACACTCACCTTCCTCCAGCCCATGGGGATCACTCTCAGGGTGGAAAAATGACCCGCGCTGGCCAAGCAGAGTGTTTATTTTCTTCTTCTCCCCCACCCCTGGCCAATGTGGTAGATCCAGGATTGGACGGTAATTCAAGCCGTTCCTATGAGACCCTCCTCAGGTGAAATCATGTGAACGGTTAGAAGAACTGAAAGGCTGAGATACGAAAGAGGAAAGCTTTCGAGTCCTCTAACACCATTTGAACCCCTTACTTAGAGTGTTGATGTGTCTATGATGAGACTGTAGGTCTTTCTTTCTTTTTTGTCTTTCTTTTTTTTATTTTATATATATATATATATATATATATAATTGTACTTTAGGTTCTGGGGTACATGTGCAGATCATGCAGGATTGTTGAATAGGTACACACATGGCAATGTGATTTGCTGCCTCCATCCCCCCATCACCTATATCTGGCATTTCTCCCCATGTTATCCTTCCCCAATCTCCTCATCCCCTACTGTCCTTCCCCTAGTCCCCCCTACTGTCCTTCCCCTAGTCCCCCCACTGTCCTTCCCCTAGTCCCCCCACTGTCCTTCCCCTAGTCCCCCCCTACTGTCCTTCCCCTAGTCCCCCTGCCTATGAGTGAGAACGTGCAGTGTTTGATTTTCTGAGAGAGAACATGCAGTGTTTGATTTGTTTTTCCTTTAGTCCCCCCAGTCCTTCCCCTAGTCCCCTCGCCTGTGAGTGAGAACATGCAGTGTTTGATTTTCTGTTCTTAATGTCAGTTTGCTGAGAATGATGGTTTCCAGATTCATCCATGTCCTTACAAAGGACATGAACTCATCATTTTTATGGCTGCATAGTATTCTATGGTGTATATGTACCACAATAGCAAAGACCAAAACCAACCCAAAAGCCCATTGATGACAGAGTGGACAAGGACGGTGTGAGACTGTAGGTTCTGATGGAAGCTCCAAGAGGACAGAGCATGGGTTCGTTCAATCTGCACCTGAAATGCCTAGAACCAGGACTGGTACATAGTAGGAACACAATGATTATATTTAAATGACTGAATGAATGAACCAGTGGTGTTCCATTTTTGGTTACGGCCATTGGATATGTGTCACTTGTACAGAAGCCCATGCCTACACAACCTGCAATAGCCTGGGATAATGGACCATGGGATCCACCAAGACTTGTGGTCTTGTTAAAACTAAGGCAGATCTGCTTTTCCATCCAGGTCGTAGCTAAGCTCACTCCAAAGCAAGTTGATTGGTAGAAACAGGCCTCGTGAGTTTTCTCCCTCCGTAAGTCACTGACACACTCCTGAAGCTGCTTCTTCTAACAACCTGCCAGTGTTTCACTCCAAATCAGTTGCCAGCAATAGAGAGACCTGGCAGAATCCTAATGTTCCAGAATAGGAAATGCTTTTCTTGAGTTTCCGGGAGTGCATTTGTTCAAAGGCAGATGAGTTTAGGTATGGTCAAAACATTCACAAGAAGTTCAAAGTTCTTGGAATGAATGGGTTTCAGAATTCTTTTGTGTTGAGTTTGTAGGAAGATTTTTCTCATGTTCACTGGAAGAAATAGCAGGGGATGGTTTCAACAGTGAGTCACCAAACCATGAAAGTAATGGGGAAACCAAGGCTCCCAGTGTGGTGGGGGTGGAAGGTCTGTGTGGTGGAGGTGGGGAGTCCATGCTGGGTGGGGGTGGAGAGTCTGTGTGTGATGGAGGTGGAGAGTCCATGCTGGGTGGGGGTGGAAAGTCTGTGTGATGGAGGTGGAGAGTCCATGCTGGGTGTTGGTGGAAGGTCTGTGTGGTGGAGGTGGAGAGTCCATGCTGGGTGGGGGTGGAAGGTCTGTGTGGTGGAGGTGGAGAGTCCGTGCTGGGTGGGGGTGGAAGGTCTGTGTGGTGGAGGTGGAGAGTCCGTGCTGGGTGGGGGTGGAAGGTCTGTGTGGTGGAGGTGGAGAGTCCGTGCTGGGTGGGGGTGGAAGGTCTGTGTGATGGAGGTGGAGAGTCCGTGCTGGGTGGGGGTGGAAGGTCTGTGTGGTGGAGGTGGAGAGTCCGTGCTGGGTGGGGGTGGAAGGTCTGTGTGGTGGAGGTGGAGAGTCCGTGCTGGGTGGGGGTGGAAGGTCTGTGTGGTGGAGGTGGAGAGTCCGTGCTGGGTGGGGGTGGAAGGTCTGTGTGGTGGAGGTGGAGAGTCCGTGCTGGGTGGGGGTGGAAGGTCTGTGTGGTGGAGGTGGAGAGTCCGTGCTGGGTGGGGGTGGAAGGTCTGTGTGGTGGAGGTGGAGAGTCCGTGCTGGGTGGGGGTGGAAGGTCTGTGTGGTGGAGGTGGAGAGTCCGTGCTGGGTGGGGGTGGAAGGTCTGTGTGGTGGAGGTGGGGAGTCCGTGCTGGGTGGGGGTGGAGAGTCTGTGTGTGATGGAGGTGGAGAGTCCGTGCTGGGTGGGGGTGGAAGGTCTGTGTGGTGGAGGTGGGGAGTCCGTGCTGGGTGGGGATGGAAGGTCTGTGTGGTGGAGGTGGAGAGTCCG
The DNA here is from genome assembly GCA_031835075.1 of Saguinus oedipus. Classification (NCBI taxonomy): domain Eukaryota; kingdom Metazoa; phylum Chordata; class Mammalia; order Primates; family Cebidae; genus Saguinus; species Saguinus oedipus. The sequence continues at coordinate 42,239,078 of CM063175.1, read as the reverse complement.
TGCTGGGTGGGGGTGGAAGGTCTGTGTGGTGGAGGTGGGGAGTCCGTGCTGGGTGGGGGTGGAGAGTCTGTGTGTGATGGAGGTGGAGAGTCCATGCTGGGTGGGGGTGGAAGGTCTGTGTGGTGGAGGTGGGGAGTCCGTGCTGGGTGGGGATGGAAGGTCTGTGTGGTGGAGGTGGAGAGTCCATGCTGGGTGGGGGTGGAGAGTCTGTGTGTGGTGGAGGTGGAGAGTCCATGCCCATGACCCTGGAGAGTCCAGGGTCATGTGTGGTGGAATCAGGTGACCCTGGGTCCCCGAGCCATGGGTCCCTGTGTTCTGATGACTCCAGTCTGAGGGTTGTCTAGGATGGAGACTCGGTGCTCCATCTGGGGCCATGTGGAGCTAGCTGGGCTCCCGGCTGAAGACCCCTCACACCAGCAGCACTGGTGCTTTCTCTGGCCCTCTCCCCACGCCAGCCAGCCCCCTCCGAGGTTCACCAGCTCCTGCAGGAGGAAAATGTCCATGAACATCAGCTGATAAAAGGTGTCTTCATAGAAACCAATGACCCTCCACAACTGACTGGCCATGCACGTTTGACTAGGTCATTCACAGAAAGGCACATGGGTTCCAGGTTGGGACAGGCCTGGGGAGGAGGTGCAAGTATCAGATTTAAATTTAATATGTGTTAGTGATTCCATTTTTCATTGTGACTGAATGAATGTCAGTCAAATAAGAAGTTGCCATTTCTGTTCTCCCAGAGCTGAGGGTTTGCTGGAGGGGACATGCCCTGCCCTGTTTCCTGGTGATTCTTGGTAACTGAGTGCCATTAGCTGTGGACACAGAGCTGATCATGCCTTTGAGGTAGGAGCATGAAGCCCACACCAGACACCAGCATGTGGAACAGATCCAAAGGGAATCTCTAGAGTGACAACAGCATCATGCCAGGGAATGGTGCCAACTGCAGAGAAGACTTGCAAGGCTGGACAGCACTTTTTTTTTGAGACAGAGTCTCACTCTGTCACCCAGGCTGGAGTGCAATGGTGAGATCTCGGCTCACTGCAACCTCTGCCTTCCAGGTTCAAGTGATTTTCCTGCCTCAGCCTCCCAAGTAGCTGGGACTATAGGTGTGTGCCACCATGCCTGGCTAATTTTTGTATTGTTAGTAAAGACGGGGATTCACTGTGTTGGCCAGGATGGTCTCGATCTCCTGACCTTGTGATCCATCCACCTTGGCATCCCAAAGTGCTGGGGATTACAGGCCTGAGCCACTACATCCGGCCTAGACAGGCCTATTGAGGTCATTTATGAAGCTGTGTGGAGCTGAGCTGAGAAGGAGAGACAAACTTCATCATCACGCAAGCCTGGGGACCCCGAGAGAGGTGCTTTCAGCTGGAGCAGGAGGCTGAGTGAGCAAACGCAGCCCAGAGCAGGCTCCTCCTGCATAGACTGTGGTCCTTGGCAACAAACAAGGGTGGAATTTTGTCATTTGCTGTCTCTTCTATTTCCACCACTGTTCCCGGGCAGATTCTTGGAAGGCCTGAGTCCTGTAGGCGTCCAGGTCATGTTGGCCTCAGAAGCCAGGGTCAGCTCATCAGAGCTGCCTGCTGTGAGGGGCTGTCACATGCATCTCTCCTGAGGATGATTTATCCCGGCGGTCCCATCTCCTCTGATGTCAGAGGGCCTTTGCAAAGTGCTTTGCTCCCCAGAAGGGTTACCTGTGACCCAAAGGTTTGCAGAGCTGTCAGCAGCCTTGACCATGGGAAGCCTTGTTCCACCCAGCTGTCAGCTCCAGCCTGGCAGGGACAGGCCATCTATTTCCCGGGGGACCCGGGGCCCTGTCCAGGACCGGCTCCTGCAGACAGCTGCAGCAGCAGGGGCCAGCGCCTCGGTTAAGCATCGCAAAGTGGACGATGATTTAAGGGAACCACAAGTGAGAAGCCTACAAGAATTAACGGGATGCTTCATGCATGCTTAATAAATCTTTCCTTCCGTGTTTAGGAAGTAATATAAACACACCGAACTGTCCACCACAGAGCCTCCTGAAGAAGCCACAGAGCTGGCCCCTGGCAGAGGTTGGGGGTCTGATTCATCCATGCACTGAAGTGAGCTGCTCTGCCTTGACTGAATCACCATGCTTTTCTCAGGATGAATGATTAATGCCTCATCAGTGGAAGTGATTTGGATTTTTACCTTCGTCTTCTTTGCTTCTTAGACTCTGTCCTGCTAGACAGTCTTGGTCAGCATTCACCTCCAGCGTATATAAAATGCCGTTTCTAATCTACCTTGTCTAAAGCAGCTGACCGAGGCAGTCTGGGGAGCTTGTGCCTGGAAAGAGAGCAAACCTCTCCCGTTCTACAATGGCGTTCACTTTTGTGACAAACTTTTTGTAAATTGGAGCAAGTGTGGAGGATGTCCTGCTTGTGATGGTCTTGCACTTTGTTGGAAAATCAATATTATTTCCTAAGGATTGCTCCACCGAGCTGCCTCCTCTGGCAACTAACTCCAGTACCGGGCTCCTGCTGGGACTCAGTCAGCACCTCACCTATCAGCGATAATCCTCTGCCCACCTTGTCCCCAGACTTGTGCCCTGTGTCCGAGACAGGCACAGGCAGACAGCACATGAGCCTGGGGGCCGTCATGTGGTGGCCCCAGCACAGTGGCCGGCCGCACCCAACTCCCAGCCAGCAGACACTGGAGCCGAGATAGGTACCTGCAGGCTTTCTCGGGAGAAACATTTTACATTTAAAAACAGCAAGGCTTTGGATTGTGTGGACAGAGGGAAAAAAAGACAGCTCATAAGAAGTGGCAATTAATACGCCTCACTTTTCCATCCAAAGCTATTTCCAATCTGTCTCAAGCTGTTTGCTATTAGGTTCTTCAACATGAAAAATGTTCCGTATTTAAGTCAAGGCTCGTGCAGGCGCTGGAGGAGGTGGGGGAGCTCCCCTCCTGTCACTCTAGGCTTGTGATTCCTCCAGCTCAGGGGTCACTAAACCGTGGTGCAGCCAAATCCGGCCCACCACCTGTTTCTGCCCAGCCTACGAGCTAAGAATGGCTTTTACATTTCCAAATGGTTAGGAAAAAAGGCAAAAGAAGGATATTATTTTGTGACAGGTGAAGATTACATGAGAATCAAATTTCCCCATCCACAGATGACATCTCCCCGGCAGGCAGCCATGCTGTTCATGTCCAGGTAGCCTCTGGTTGCTTTTTCGCCCTGACCCACAGGGAAAGGAGCCAGTCCCATGGGGCTGCACAGCTCGCCAGGCCCGGAATGTTCCCCGCTGGCCTGGGACGGAGAGAGCGTGCCGACCGGGGCGTTTAGGGGCCTGCACAGGGGAATGCCCATCTGGGAGTTGCCCTGGAGAAAGTTGAGGAGAGTCCAGAGGCATGAGCCGCCTTTCAGGCCCCAGCATTGCTCGTGCCCATGTGAGCTGGTACGCGTGCACGCGCGCACACACACACACCACACACACACACACACACACATACACACACACACACCTGACCATGGGAACACCTTCAATAGAGGTTTAACCTTGACTTCCACAGAGGTCCTGGCTTTAGATCCATTTCCAAAGACTCCCCCCGCAACCAGGACGGTGCTCTTGGGTTCTGGATGACCACAGAGGAGACAGAGGCTGCAGGAGCTGAGCACCGCCTTCTGTTCCCAGGGATGGAGGGAAAGGGCTCTGCTTTGTCATCTCCTCAAGAAGGAGCCACTTTCCCCAGTCCAGGAGTCCAGCCCCTCGTGCCAGGCAGCAGAGCCATGGAGAATTCCTCCCGCAGCCTCCCTGGAGCTGAGCCTGGCTTCCCTCCCCACACTAGCTATTGCTCTCCCTACAGAAAGCCATTTTGTTGGGAAAAAGAGCTCATTTAGTGACTGGGTAATAGAAAGTCTGCCAGCTTCACTTCGTAGCTTTATATGCAAATTGCATTTAGATAGTCAAACCTGCTTTCGCCTCATCATCAGGCATGAATAGAAATCAGCTCAGCTCACACCACCACACAAAACAGGACGTGCCTGGGGGAGAGGCCCCGCCGTCTTCTGGATTCTCGGGTTCTCGGGTTCTTGTACCAGAAGCCTAAGGGAGAAAGCACCGAGCTCCCTAGAGCTGAGCTGATGAGCGGTGGGCTGTGTGGGAAGAGGGGGAGGCAGGGCCCTGGGGGCAGCTTTGTACAGACACGGTGGGGGCGAGATGCCAGGGTGCCAGGCTGGGAGTTGGAGGCCCAGGCTGGCACAGCTTGAGTTGTCCGTCTGGCAGATTCCTCCACTGTGACCTCACTTTTCCCATCTGAAGGGAAGTGGGGCGGATGGTGGTTTGGTTCCTGTCCACCTTGAATGGCCTATGGCCTCCTAGCTATGCATGGAGTCATTCACTCCCTCATCTCTGTCATCTGGGTCAGCAGCCCACCAGGATAGGACCATGGGGCTGAGATTGCAGGAGGCAGACCCCAAAGGCTGGAAATGTGGGGGACGGTGCTCCCCGGGAGGTGCCCCTGAGACGTTTTCACACTCTCCCTCCCTGACTGTACTCCTGGGCACCCTCCTCCCCTATGCAAGGATAGAACCAGGCAGGAGGGCAGTGTGCCTGCCCCATCTTTCCAGGCACCAGCTTTCTTCCGCCTCTCAGGGCACGTGGCCAGGCCGCCAGGACAGGGTAGGGAGTGGAGGGAAACAGAAAAGCTTTTCAGGAGTAAAAGGAGCCCAGGGGCTGCCTCCATTCCCTGTCCTCCCCTCCCCACCCTTTCCCATCAGTCTGCTCATAGCATTTGGCCTTTATTGGGATTCCTGCTCAGAGGACTCTATCAAAGGGGTTAGAAGACAAAGCAGGAGACCCCCAGCAGTGAGAGTCACACAGCAAAACGATCTCTGTCATTCTTGGCTGAGGCCCCAGCCCCTCCTGGCCCCCAAACCTGATTCATTTGATGTAAGAGAACCTGGTGGGTTCCAGACACTGCCTGGGCTGGGGAGGGAGGAGGCACCTGGGGAGGTGTGCATGGACATGGGGGTGTGGGACGGATGTGGAGGAGAGCTGTGGGATGTGGGGGAGAACTGTGGGATGTGGGGGGAGCTGTGGGATGTAGGGGAGAGCTGTGGGGTGTGGGGAGAGCTGTGGGATGTGGAGGAGAGCTGTGGAATGTGGGGGGAGCTGTGGGATGTGGAGGAGAGCTGTGGGATGTGGGGGGAGCTGTGGGATGTGGGGGAGAGCTGTGGGATGTGGGGGGAGCTGTGGGATGTGGAGGAGAGCTGTGGGATGTGGGGGAGAACTGTGGGATGTGGAGGAGAGCTGTGGGATGTGGGGGAGAGCTGTGGGATGTGGGGGAGAGCTGTGGGATGTGGAGGAGAGCTGTGGGATGTGGAGGAGAGCTGTGGGATGTGGGGGGAGCTGTGGGATGTGGGGGAGAGCTGTGGGGTGTGGGGGAGAGCTGTGGGATGTGGAGGAGAGCTGTGGGATGTGGGGGAGCTGTGGGATGTGGGGGAGAGCTGTGGGATGTGGAGGAGAGCTGTGGGATGTGGAGGAGAACTGTGGGATGTGGGGGGAGCTGTGGGATGTGGAGGAGAGCTGTGGGATGTGGGAGAGAACTGTGGGATGTGGAGGAGAGCTGTGGAATGTCGGGGAGAGCTGTGGGATGTGGAGGAGCACTGTGGGGTGTGGAGGAGAGCTGTGGGATGTGGAGGAGCACTGTGGGGTGTGGAGGAGAGCTGTGGGATGTGGGGGAGAGCTGTGGGATATGGAGGAGAGCTGTGGGGTGTGGGGGAGAGCTGTGGGATGTGGGGGAGAGCTGTGAGATGTGGGGGAGAGCTGCGGGGTGTGGGGGAGAGCTATGGGATGTGGAGGAGAGCTGTGGGATGTCGGGGAGAGCTGTGGGATGTGGAGGAGAGCTGTGGGATGTGGAGGAGCACTGTGGGATGTGGAGGAGAGCTGTGGGATGTGGAGGAGAACTGGGATGTGGGGGAGCTGTGGGATGTGGGGGAGAGCTGTGGGATGTGGAGAAGAGCTGTGGGATGTCGGGGAGAGCTGTGGGATGTGGGGGAGAGCTGTGGGATGTGGAGGAGAACTGTGGGATGTGGGGGGAGCTGTGGGATGTCGGGGAGAGCTGTGGGATGTGGAGGAGAGCTGTGGGATGTCGGGGAGCTGTGGGATGTGGAGGAGAGCTGTGGGATGTCGGGGAGAGCTGTGGGATGTGGAGGAGAGCTGTGGGATACGGCTGATGGTTTAGGAGCAGCCACAGCTGCGGAGGCCAGGACTTGCCATGAGAGAGCAAGGAGGGTCCTGGAGCCCAGAGCCGGTAGGGCCTCAGGGCGGGGGTGGCTTCCGTGAGCCCTGCTCTTCCTCTCCCTCTGCCCTCCTCCCTTCTCCGTCTCTCTCTGTCTCTCTGTCTCTCTGCCTCTGTCTCTGTGTCTCTGTCTCTGCATCACTCTCTCTGTTTCTGTCTCTCTGTCTCTGTCTCTCTATCTCTGTCTCTGTCAGAATCACTCTCTGTCTCTGTCTCTCTGTCTCTGTCTGTATCACTCTCTCTGTCTCTGGCTGCATCACTCTCTCTGTTTCTGTCTCTCTGTGTCTTTTTTGTCTCTGTCTCAGTCCCTCTTTCCCTCTCCCCCCACCCCCACCCCTTCTATTCTTTCTGTGTCTCTGTGCCTCTCCATCTCTGTTTCTCTCTCTCTCTCTCTTCCCCTCCCCCTCTGCCTCTGCCTCTCTCTCTCTTTCTGTCTCCCCACGTCTGTCTTCCCCTCTCTTTCTCTTTCACATTCCTCCTGCAAACATGCATTGTGTGAGCTGACCTGAAGAGGCAGCAGGTGGGGACTCACTGAGCTCCTGGGTCCACCTGGGCAGCAGGCTCTGCCATGGAGGCATCCTCGGCAGTGCAGTTGCCTGCTTTTGGGGAAATGGACGGCCATGATGCTCTCTGAGAAGTACAGTAAGATGCTGAGCCCACGGAAGGGCCCCCAACATGCAATGACAAAGCCTCAGGGTTTTCCCCAACTCTGGTCTCTCAACTCTGCTCAGACATCTGCACACTCCACACCAGCCCCCCCCCACCACATCCCCGCTTTCTCCAGATCCCTGCCCGGATGGCAAATGCCAGTGATTCCCATGGCAGAGTCACCCTCCAGCCTTGCACCGGAGGCTCGTCCTGGCAGCCCAGAGTGGCTCCACATAACCTAATGTGAAAATGAAGAGGCCCCGCCTTGTCCTGACCGAACTCTAGGTATGGACACTGAAAGGGGAATTTCATAGAATTTTCATGTGTCAAGAAGGAGTGTTTCTCTTTTGATTTACTTTTTCAACCATCTAAAAATGTCAATACCTTTCCCAGTTTGCAGGCTCTGCAGAAAGAAGCAGGGGCTGCATTCGGCCGCCCTATCTAAAACGGGGCCCTGCCGGGGCGGGCTGCACCACCCCTCCACACCCGCGGCCTCTCCGCCCTCCCTCCACTCACTGCCATGCTACTTGTCCGCTTAGCCAGGCTGCACGCTCTGCCTGAGTGACTGGGAACGAGTCGGTACTTCTCATTCACTCTCCCTCAAAACACGGTGGGCCATTAGGATTGGCTGATGGTTCACTCTCCCACGCCCTAAGTGTCTGTACCACTACTCAGGAATTTAAGAAGCTTCTAGGTTGTGTGAGCCCTACCTTGTGGCGAGACAAACCTGCATATCTGCCTGGAAGGTCTGTTTGAGAGACTCAGCTGTGTTCTCAAGCACGCACGATCCTGCTCCTCAGGGAATGCCTGGCTGTGGCTGGAGATATTTTTGGTTGCCACACTCTGGGGAGGCCAGGGATGCTGCCAAGCCTCCTACAGCACACAGACAGCCCCAGAGACAGGGGCCTCCCACCCTCAATGTCAGGAGCGCTGGGGTTGAGATTTGGTCTACACACCCCAAGGGGCTCTAAAGGCGCTGACAGCGGCCTCCTCCCCAGCTGGCTCCGTGCAGAGCTTTGTCCGAACTTTTGTGGTCAAGGCCTCTGTGCCTTTCAGTTCTGTTCCAGAAACAGCGACGATGCAGGAATGTGGGGGGCTGGGGGGTCCTCTGTCCCCGAGCTGGGAGAAGACAAGTTGCATTAGAACTCATTCAGCCATCAGCAGCTCTCAGCAGCTCCTCTGATGAGCGAGGCACCTCCACGTCCTCATGGAAAACACACACTCTCTGCCCTCGCCCCCGCAGGACAGACAGCCAGGGCCATCTTGGAAGTGTGAAGCTCTGCTGGCCTGCAGTAGCTACTCTCACACCTCTCTCAGCTCAGGGCCACCCAAATAGCGGGGTCACGACATCAACACAAGTCTCCCTCTGAGAGCCACACAAGGGCAGGGTGTGGAGAATTCAGGACTGTGCTTGGAAATCAATACCGAGGTGTGGCCACAGTCCCCCGCTACAAAGAAGCCTGCAATTCTACGACCAATTCATAAGCCACGAAGTCATCTTGGATGTGCCCTAAATTCCTCTGTGTTTTCAGCCAGTGTCATTTCATGGAAGTGATAAGCTTTTACCTATGCTTCCTGGAAGGCTGGAGCACCCCAGCGTGGGGCGAACTTGGTGCATTCACCCCCAGCCTTCAAATGATACATTCTTCCCAGTAAAACATGCTGGGTAATGAAGACAGTATTGCAGCTCCTTTGGCCTGAGGAAGGCTGGGGGAAGACCTAGCTTGCACTCAGACTGCACATGGTGGATGTCAGGGGCAGATTTTGAGGTCTTCCCCCTCCTTCTAAGGGCCCTGTTCTCTAAAAGGCCTCTCCCCAACCCACCGCTCAGCAGAGCCAGCCGTATTGTGACCTGGGCTCCTGCTGCCTGCCTAGGCTCAGCCCACCGAAGGCAGTCCCCTGGCCAGTGCCCGGCCAAGTTCCCTCTCCAGAGTCCAAGCTGAGGACGCAGGGTGGCTGCTGGCGAGCACGGGGAAGGTAGGGGTGAGTCTCCTTCAGTACAAAGCTGCAAGCAGTCAGTACTGGGGGAGCAAAAGCAATAAGCAGAGCGGGCAGCAGCAGCGGGGGAGCCGGGGGGCATCAAGCACACAAATGTCCGGTGAACCTGAGGGCCCCAGTTCAGCCCCCTCCACTCCCAGGTGCAAGCCTGGGTGATTTCCAAGCCCTGACCCTGACCTCCCCAATCCGAGCCACTTAGAGTGAGTTTCTTTTCCTTGCAACCAAGAACTTAGAGGGTGCAGCGCTCTGTCCAGGGGGGATTCTCTCAACACGGGGACACAGGCAGGCAGGCAGCCACTTGGACTTGGACTTTCTTTTCAGGAAGGAACATGTCTTCCTGGGCCAGTCCTGCTTGCTGTGGCGTGTGGCCCCTGGCATTCCTTCACCTCCCTGAGCCTCTGAGTCCTTCCCCCACGGTTAATTCCCTCCCCAGAGCCGGCTGTGAGAAGCAAATGAGAGAAAACGGGGACAGCGTCCGGCTCACAGAGAGGCTTCCTACCTGGACTCAGGCTCCTGAAGATGAGTCAAGAAGAAAATGAAACGATCCACACACTTCGTATCTACCAAAACACACACACGCACAGACACCACACACCCCACACAGACACCACACACCCCACACACATATACCACACACACCACACACACCACACACCCCACACACACACGCACACACCACACACCCCACACACACACCACACACGCGCACACCCCACACACCCCACACACACCACACACACCACACACGCACACACCACACACCCCACACACACCACACACACGCACACACCCCACACCCCACACACACCCCACACACATACCACACACACCACACACACCACACACCCCCCACACACCCCACACACCCCACACACGCACACCCCACACACCCCACACACACGCACACACCACACCCCCCCACACACACCACACACACGCACACATCACACACCCCACACACACCACACACCCCACACACACGCACACACCACACCCCCCACACATACCACACACACGCACACATCACACACCCCACACACACCACACACACACCACACCCCACACACACCACACACACCACACACACCACACACCCCACACACACCACACACCCACACACACACACACCACACACCCCACACACACACCACACACACGCACACCCCACACACACCACACACACCACACATGCACACACCACACACCACACACACGCACACACACGCACACACCCCACACCCCACACACACCACACACACATACCACACACACACCACACCCCCCCACACACACCACACACCCACACACACACCACACACACGCACACACCACACACCCCACACACACCACACACACATACCACACACACCACACACCCCACACACACCACACCCCACACACACACCACACACACATGCACACACCACACACCCCACACACACCACACACACCACACACGCACACACCACACTCCACACACATGCACACACCACACACGCCACACACATGACACACACACACACATGCACACACACCACACATGCCACACACACGTACACACACACTGCACAGACACACTCATGCACACACACCACACACACATACACCACACACACACACACCACACACGAACACACATACACACACACACAGTGAGCTGGGCGAGGTGGCAGGTGCCTGTAGTCCCAGCTACTCAGAGGCTGAGGTGGGAGGATCTCCCTGAGCCTGGGAAGTCAAAGTTTCTGCAGTGAGCCATGGCTGTACCATTGCCCTCCAGCCTGGGCAACAACGTGAGACCCTGTCTCAAAAGTAAAAAAAAAAAGGAAAGAAAATGAAAGGATCCACGTGGGACCCAGGGACATGATGCGGGGGAGGAGGTCCCGGGGGCCCCACACGGCCCGACCTTTTTGTTTTCTGGGTTTGCCCACAGACAACATTCTTCGCCCCAACCCCCTTTCTGTCCAGAGCTGCTTGGAGCTGGGTTTCCGCCTCCTGCAGGCCTGACTCAGTGCATTCGGGGCACTGCAGATCTCAAAGCCCCGGCCTCTGACCACAGAGAGGGGCTCAAATGGTAGCTCTGAGGCTTAGAAGAGCCAGGCCACCGTCCCCATGAGTGACCCCAGGCAAGAAAGCTCAGACGTCTGGCTGCTCCCACGTGACATGGGTGAAAATGCATATTTGAAGTCCCTGCCATGTGAGAGGCACCGTGGAGGCGACAGTTACGAAATCATTCTGAACCGATAAAAGCTGCTCAAAGGAAAGGCAATTCTTACCACCGTGAGTCCGATCTCTGCGTCCCCACTGACAATTCCACTCTAATCCGTCCAGCACTTCTTCTGGCTGTGTCACATCAGCACTACGAGCCGGGAGCGGAAATTCCTGACACCACGGTTTACAGCACCTGTGACTTTCCTTTCAGACACGCCGCTGAAAAGAGCAAGGTGCCCGGAGTCAGCCTCACTGCTCTCCGCCTGGCAGGCAGATAGCCCTCCTCCCCCCAGGAATGATGCTGCCCCTGAGTCGGCCTGCCTGTCCTCCCCGAGAAACACGGCTTGTCATCAGTCCTGTGAAGTGCCAAAGAAACAAAGCAGCCGGCAAAGGATCTTGTTCCGGGCGCTTGGCCTCTGTGGCCTCCTGCGGCGTGGTAGAGGCTGGGTCTCCTCCTCCTCTTCTAGGTAGGGTAGCTACACCAGAGGTAGATGGACTGCGCCGAGGCCAGTGGGAATGGGTCTTGCTCAGCACAGATTTGGGGAAAACACTCAAAGAAGTCCCCAAAATCTCTACCCCTAAAGCACTGTCTGAGCAGAGTTTCTGCTGACCACAGAAGAGCTCCCTGGGAGCCTGGGACAGTCATCCACCCCGCGTCCCACGAAACCTGGCCTCCTGAAGCACCTTCCTTCTCTGGAGGCCAAGATTTCTTCCGCGTGCTGGTGAGGGGTGAACCAAGCCAGCTCCGTCATCCAAAGACCCCTGCAGGACCAACGAAGGCGGGAGCTGCCGAAACGCAGGCGTCTCCGTCCGGGGGCCTCACACGGGTCCCGCCCTTCTGCTCTGGCTCACCACAACATCCTCCAGCTTCATCCGCGTTGTCACGAATGGCAGGATTTCCATCTTTTTAGAGGTTTCATTATAAGTACAGATCGCATTTTTAATCCGTTTATTCATTGATGGACATTTAGGGTTTTTTCCACATCTTGGCTATTGTGATGTGAGGTGTATAAAACAGTCACACTCAGAAACTGAGAACTGAGGGATGGTTGGAGGGGCCGTCAGGGCCGTGGAAATCGAAGTCGCTGTTGGATGGATATAAAGCTCCAGTTATGCAATATAACCGTCCTAGAGATCTGCTTCTGTTGAGAGGGTGGACCCCGCCTTGGGTTCTTGCCACAATGAAAGATAAAGAAAAAGAGGCCGGGTGCGGTGGCTCACGCCTGTAATCCCAGCACTTTGGGAGGCTGAGGCGGGTGGATCACGAGGTCAAGAGATCGAGACCATCCTGGTCAACATGGTGAAACCCCGTCTCTACTAAAAATACAAAAAAAATTAGCTGGGCACGGTGGCACGTGCCTGTAATCCCAGCTACTCGGGAGGCTGAGGCAGGAGAATTGCCTGAACCCAGGAGGCGGAGGTTGCGGTGAGCCGAGATCGTGCCATTGCACTCCAGCCTGGGTAACAAGGGTGAAACTCGGTCTCAAAAAAAAAAAAAAAAAAGAAAAAAGAAAAAGAAAGGCAAACCGCCCCAGGTCCCAGCAGGAAAACCTTGACCAGCAGCTCCTTCTCTACCTGTGGGTCCACTGCCAGGAGCCTGTGTGCTAACTTCTAACTGATCCTGAAAGCTCAAGCCCTCGGGAACCTCCCCTCTCTAATCCTGAGTGGAAATCACTTTGCTTGGTTCCCTGGACACACTGTCAAAGACACATACTTCCAGCAAGAGCAAATCTGCTAAGAAAGAAACACCTGGTTCCCGTCCACTTAGGCGGTGTCTGAGCCCTTGATGTGGCCTCACTCAACACGATGTTCCTTTACTGGTGGGAATAAAGACATAAATGGCCTCTTGTCCCGGAATGTAATGTCTCAGCGCTGGTAAGGAGACCCCGCTGCTAGCCCGGAGCATCTGTCACCTATGGAGGAGGAGAGCACCCACGAGCCTGCACGTGTGCCCACGGTGGGGGTGGCTCAGGCAGTGCGGTCTCCAAGTCCTACTGAGCGTTCATCCATTTCCTCTGGTCTCCATCAGTGTTCAGGCTGGGAAGAGGGAGGAGAGTTGTCTGAATATTCATGACATGCAAATTGCAGGAAGCTAAATCCTCATCGATTCACCTGCTACCCTTCCCGTTTTCTCCACCACACCCTTGGACCAAGCTTTGTCGGCAGAGACATGCCTTCCCATGGCGGAGGCTGTGGTAGTTTATATCTGACAAGGCATTTGAGGGGCACCGTCTTCAAGGCGCCCCACATTTCCCTGGGGGAAAACTGTGGCTCATAACCCATTTAAGGGAAGGAGGTTAACAAGTATTTCTTGCGTCATAGGCATAGGGTCCTTGAGAAGCAACTGCTAGGGACCGAGTGGCTTTTTTTGTCCATCTCTTGCCATTTGTCACTGCGTTTCCTTTATCACACTTTAGACCTTTAAAGTCAGGAACGAGGAGAGATGCCGGGGCGGGTGCGGCTGTCTGCTCACTGCTCCACTGCGTGTGCTTCTTATCTCATGGAGATGCGAGGAGGGGGACAGGAGACAGCCACCTGTGCATGGGAGCGGGGTTGCTCTGTGAGCCGCCTGGCCGGCTTCTGAACCTGTGTGGTTGCGGGCTGCACGCGCAGAAGGGCCAAACCTGCCCGTGGTTTAAGGCTACACTACGGCGGCCTTGGAATTCTTAGTTATTGAACAAGGAGACTTGCATGTTCATTTCCTACTGGGATGTCGCCTTAGTCTGTTCCAGCTGCTCTAACAGAGTGTCAGAGACTGGGCGGCCAGCACACCACAGAAATGTCTTTCTCACAGTTCTAGCTAGAGGCGCCAGCAGATTCAGCGTCTGATAAGATCCTGTTTCTTGGTCACTGTGTCCCCATGTGGTAGGAGAGGCTGGCTAGCTCCCTGGGATCTTTTTAAAAAGGGCATTAATTTCATGATGGGGTCCCCCTCGTGACCTAATTTCTTCCCACCTTTTAATGCCATCATCGTGGAGGTTAGGATTTCAACCTATGAACTCTGAGAGGTCCTAAGCATCCAGTCTACTGTAGCCCTGCTATTTAGGTCTCTGGCCCTGGTTACCGGGGCGCTGGGCTCTATCCATCAAATGTGAAGAAGAAACCCTCCCTGGCTTCAGAAGGAAGCACAGGACCCATTTCTGGAGGTCGGAGGAGTGCTCAGGGACTTCAGGAGGGTCTCCCTTTAGTTTTGGGAGCCCCCAAGGATGAAATTGAGGACCCACTGGCTGAGAAGATACCTCCAGGACAACCTGGAGATCTGTCCCTCCTGGCAGAGCACCTGTGGCTCACATTCCCCAGGAGACCAGGGGCAGTAAACAGCTGCAGTCTCCCCTCACAACCTCAGCTTGCTAGAACCCGAAACAGTTAAATCATTAACACACACAGAAACGCCACCTTCTCAGAGTGCAGTGACTTGTGTTTTGAGCAGGAGCACCCAGGGCCACCCAGAAGTGCACCAGTTTTGCCATGCTTGCCTTTGGGATTATCACAACAATGTCAGCTTTGCATAGGGCCCCAATGGAAACGCTCCCAGATCAGCCCCTCGTGTTTGCCGGAGTGTGTTACCTTCACTGGCTAGGACCTGGTCAGAGCTCATGCACTGCACCTTATGGACGTGTCTCTGTTGTCTGATTTAGTCTAGAGAGTTCCCTGGCTTTCATTTGACTTTGTCTAATGACTGATGTCCCGAAGCACTTGGCACAATTGTTTCACAACTGCCTCCTAATCTGCCTGTTTCCGCACAAGTAAATTCAGGTGAAACATATTTTTCTTTTTCCTTTTTTTTTGTTTGTTTTGTTTGTTTTTTTAGACGGAGTTTTGCTCTTGTTACCCAGGCTGGAGTGCAATGGCGCGATCTCGGCTCACCGCAACCTCCGCCTCCTGGGTTCAGGCAATTCTCCTGTCTCAGCCTCCTGAATAGCTGGGATTACAGGCACGCGCCACCATGCCCAGCTAATTTTTTGTATTTTTAGTAGAGACGGGGTTTCACCATGTTGACCAGGATGGTCTCGATCTCTTGACCTTGTGATCCACCCGCCTCGGCCTCCCAAAGTGCTGGGATTACAGGCGTGAGCCACCGCGCCCGGCCTCTTTTTCCTTTTTTTTTTTTGAGGCAGAGTCTTGCTCTGTCGCCCAGGCTGGAGTGCAGTGGTGCAGTCTCGGCTCACTGCCACCTCTGCCTACCGGGTTCAAGTGATGCTCCTGCCTCAGCCTCCTGAGCGGCTAGGATTATAGGCGTGTGCCACCAGGCCCAGGTAATTTTTTTGTATTTTTAGCAGAGATGGGGTTTCACCGTGTTAGCTAGGATGGTCTTGATCTCTTGACCTCATGATCCACCTGCCTTGGCCTCCCAAAGTGCTGGGATGACAGGCGTGAGCCACCGCGCCTGGCCCAGGTGAAACCTTTTTGTCCAGATACTGAGTCCTTCTCACTGCACATGATGCTGCTTTGTCGTGTTATGGGCCAGAATGGTGCCCACCTGATCCCCACCAATGGTGCCCACCTGATCCCCATCAATGGTGCCCACCTGATCCCCACCAATGGTGCCCACCTGATCCCCACCAATGGTGCCCACCTGATCCCCACCAATGGTGCCCACCTGATCCCCACCAATGGTGCCCACCTGATCCCCACCAATGGTGCCCATCTGATCCCCACCAATGGTGCCCACCTGATCCCCACCAATGGTGCCCATCTGATCCCCACCAATGGTGCCCATCTGATCCCCACCAATGGTGCCCACCTGATTTTCCTATCAATAATGTCCACCTGACCTCTCCATCAAAACGTACCTTTTCTGTGATTAGGGAGGGAGTTCTTCACGAGAGTGAGATACTGTTTATGTGTCAGCTCATTAACCCACGTTACACCCCGGGGTTAATGCAGACACTGCTTTCCTTGCAGTCCTGAAGGCTGGAAGTCCAAGATCAAGGTGTTTCTCCCAAGGCCTCTCCTTGGCTCGAAGACGGCTATCTTTTTTCTGTCCTCACAGGGTCTTCCCGCTGTGGGTCTGTGCCCTGGTCTCCTGTTCTCATGGTTGGGTTAATGACCTCTTTTACCTTAATGACTGTGTGAAAGCCCCACGCTCCAAATATACCACATTCTGAGGTGCTGGGGGGTAAGGACTTTCCATGTGAATTTGGGACAGGATGCAAGTCAGCCCAAGGCAACCAGTGGCTTCTACCCAAGTTTTGACACCATTTGACAGCCTTGTTTGACTGCTGTGTTACAATGGTGACTGCAAAACAGGCACATTCTACCCTAGCATCCTCTCATTCCATGACACCCATGAGCCTTCTGCTAGAAAGACATGTTCACTCACCACCCTTTTCCAGACCTTTCCGGGTACCACTGAGTTTATTTTAAATCCCAGTGTCTAAGCATCTGTCACCAGCATTATTCTTCCAATACTCACATCATCCCACATTGGGCCAGTGGGGTCCCTCAGGCTGTCCCCAGGCCCCCCCCCCACTTTTTTTTGGAGTCTTGCTCTGTCACCCAGGCTGGAGTGCAGTGGTGTGATCTCAGCTCACTGCAACTTCTCTCCCCCAAGTTCAAGCAATTCTTTGCCTCAGCCTCCTGAGAGCTGGGATTACAGGTGCATGCCACCATGGCTGGCTAATGTTTTGTATGTTTAGTTGAGATGGGGTTTTACCATGTTGGCCAGGCTGGTCTCGATCGCCTGACCACAAGTGACCTACCTGCCTTGGCCTCCCAAAGTGTTTGGATTTCAGGCATGAGCCACTGTGCCCGGCCTGTCCATGGGCCCTGTGCTTGCCTGCTGGCTGGCACAGCAGGATGGTCCAGGCCCCCAGCACTCTCCCTGTCGCAGATGTGACATCGTCCACTTCTCCATGAAGTGCTGGGCCCTGTTAGTGGGGAGCAGTCTGGGCACAGGGGTTCGATTTTGTTTTGTTTTGCTTGTAGGGCCTTTCAGAGACATGTGTTTTTGAGGGAATTTAGATTTTCAGAGATCTTTTAACTAGATTTTATTTAAAAACCCTGTTACAAAAGAATTAAAATGTCGTTGAGGCCATATTTTGTCATACATGAAGAAATATGTTAAAGGCTGAAGAAAAACGGAGTCTCTACATGGTGAAAAGCCAGTGATGGGGCCTCCCAGGACCCCTTGCCTGGAATAAACATATTTGAAATTTACAAACGTTATGAAAGGGGCACTGCGTCGTGATCGCTGCACATTTGGAAATGACTCCAAACGTTTGCCCAGAGGGAAAGCTGCAAGTCCCTGGAATGGCGTAGGGAGAAGTTTACAAGGTACTACGGCAGGGCGGGAAGAGGTTTGGTGACAGTCGGTGCAGGTAAACACAAAACCCCCACTGCCTTAGGAAATGATGGGCTTTGCTTCACCAGCGATGGCCCCAGGATAAGATACTGCAAGGAATGAAAATGTTGGTTTCCTCCTCAGATGCTCTTCCCCAGCCCCTCGAGGCAGAGTTCTGCCCCTGCCTCTGTGTCCCCTGCAGCCCAGCGTCACAGTCAGGCCATGGACCTGGCGGTGCCGTACCCTGGACTCCGACTTCTTTGAGATCTAGATCTTGGGTATCTACTCTTTGTCAGGTCCCCGTGATGGCAGTGGCGTCTTTATAAGAAGAAGAAGAGATGCAGATGCAATGAAGAACATCACTAGAACAAAGAAACACAGCCCAACATTGGCTCCACAGAGTCTGGGGTCCAGTGGAGGAAGCAGAAAATTGACAGATGACACAGCATAAAAGATCCCACTGCTGGCCGGGCGCAGTGGCTCACATCTGTAATCCCAGCACTTTGGGAGGCTGAGGCGGGTTGATCACAAGGTCCGAAGATGGAGACCATCCTGGCCAACACGGTGAAACCCCATCTCTACTAAAAATACAAAAATTAGCTGGGCGTGGTGGCTCGTGCCTGTAATCCCAGCTACTCGGGAGGCTGAGGCAGGAGAATCACTTGAACTCGGGAGTCAGAGGTTGCAGTGAGCCAAGATCATCCCACTGCTGAGAGTGCAGGAGTGACAGAGAGAGGCAAAGAGGGGGCCAGGCAGGACCACTAACATAGGCTGAGGGCTTGAGTGAGAGTGCGAGGAGGGGCGAGGTGGAGTGTAAGGAATGTAAGAGACAGAGGAAGGCCTCACAAGGAGAGCAGACTGTGGAAGGGTGGTAATGGAAAGGAGACGGGGCTGGCTTTGTTGTTGAATGACTTTAAGAAGGGTCTGGAGAGTGTTGAGTGGACACTGACCCCCCCACTCCCAATACCTACCCTGATGGGGAGGGTCTCTGTTTCCCAGAACCCTCGGGCTTCTGTCTGTGGGCTAAATTATGCCCTGCAGAAATTCATATGCTGAAGCCCTAACCCCAGGTATGCTGGTATTTGGAAGGGAGACCTTTGGGAGGTAATCAGAGTTAGGGTGGGGCCCCCGTGATGGCACTGGCATCTTTATAAGAAGAGGAAGAGACACCAGAGCTATCTCTCCACCGTGGGAAAACAGTGAGAAGGCTGCCGTCTACAGACCAACAAGACAGCCCTCCCCAGACACGGAATCTGCCAGCAGCACCTCGATCTTTGATTGCTCTACAGCCTCCAGAGCTGTGGGAAGAAATGTCTGTTACTGAAGCCCCGAGTCTGCAGTAATTTTGTTTGTCACAGCCCAGAAAATGGCACCATATGGGCCATGGTTACAGTTCTGAAGGACAGTGGCAATCCGGAGCACGGACTTGCACCTAACGAGTCTGGGGTGCCTTTGAGAAGTTTAAGGGAGATGCCAAGAGGTACAGGATGCAGCTCCGCGTCTGTCTCCAGCACCCCTGGGGCCTGCACTCGGTGGTTAGTCCCTCGGCTTACGTTTGCTTACGTCGCCCTCAAGGGGCAGGGCCATTGTTTTGAGTTCATAAAGGTCAAGGGTAAAATCTTCCCGGACGTGGGACCCGTCTGGGAGGAGGGGATGCTGGACACGTGCTGGGGCCCTTGGACGTCATGTCCAGTTTTGGTTGGACCAGTTAGGCTGACCTTGCTTAAGGAGAGACGTTATCTTCAAGTTTTGGCTTGATCGCCACAGCCAGTGAGGGCGTTGACCCCAAACTCCACTGCAGAACCACAGACGCATTTCATTGCACTTACATTAGCTGCAGGAGACACAGACACAAGTAAAACAGGCAGAGCCAGGCTCTCAGGGAGCTTGTGATGCTGACACGACATAAGCAAACAGAAGGCAGGTTCGAGTGATTTGAAGCAGAATAAGAAACAGTAGGGGTGGAAGAGGGGCCTGAGGGTGGCGTGCAGGAGGGGTCTTCAGGGAGAAGATCTGAGGAAATGGGATTTGAAGGAAAACTCAAAGGCTCTAGAGTAGACACACACAAATCT
Source organism: Saguinus oedipus (assembly GCA_031835075.1). Lineage (NCBI taxonomy): Eukaryota > Metazoa > Chordata > Mammalia > Primates > Cebidae > Saguinus > Saguinus oedipus. The sequence goes on along the minus strand of CM063175.1, from coordinate 42,219,608 downwards.
TGAGAGACGGAAGGGGCTATTTCAAAAGGCAGCTGGAGGCCATGACTTTTTCTGAGGTCTCCATCTGGTAGTGGTTCTTGTTAACACTCTTCGAAAAGAACCATCATGGATTTGAGAAAGGGTCAGAGGACTTGAGCAGCAGATAGCAGTGGGGATATGAAGGCTTCTGTAGGAAAATGCAACTATTTAAGGGCAGGTTACACACTTTGGGAGGCTGAGGCGGGTGGATCACTTGAAGTCAGGAGTTCAAGACCAACCTGGCCAACATGGTGAAACCCCATATCTACTAAAAACACAAAAAATTAGTCAGGCATGGTAGCATTGGCCTGTAATCCCAGCTACTTGGGAGGCTGAGACAGGAGAATTGCTTAAACCTGGGAGGTGGATGTTGCAGTGAGCCGAGATCATGATATTGCAGTCCAGCCTAGGTGACAGAGAGACTTTGTCTCAAAAAAAAAAAAAAAAAAAGGCCACCAAGTGAAAATGCTTCCAATATACTCTCTCTCAGGCCCCTGCTGTTATTGTGGAATTGCTTAAATATTCCTTTCTATCAAATCTTTCAGGTACTCACCAAGCCTTAAGAGATTGTCTGAGGGGGAAATGTAACTCACACCCACCTCAGACCGTTAACTAACAGAAGTGGTCATACTAAAAATAAATGGTCCTGAAGGAGTTTTGATGAGCAAATGAGCCCCGGAGTCCTGTCATACTGTTAAAGGGAGTCTGGAGTTCTTTCCCGCCACTTGCAGTTGACTCAGTGAAAGTAACCGACCCCTGGCAAAGCATGCTTAGACCTGCTGTTCGAGGCGTGCAGGAGGCCAGATTCGAACTCGGTCTTACTCGGTGTGGCAGGAGCATTTGCTGTGTGTGCTGTTTCCAATTGCCATTTCCACGTCAAATCATCCATTGTGCTCTTTAGTGGGATTCCCAACAAAATGTTGTATCATAAAGAATTTGACCAGCCTTTGTCCGTGGTTCCCGAGGAATGCTCTAAGTCCTTGGAATTTTCCTAATGATTGGACTGTCTTTATTGTTCGTTAACTTTTTGGCTTACATGTGCATTTGTGATAACAAGATGAGGTGGCCCAGGGTAGGTGCTGGTCACCAGAAAGGCTGATCTTGTGATGAGAGGGTCGGGGCTTTGAGCCTGGTGATGCCAGCCTGGAGGAGGGGATAAGGGGATGCCGAGTGAGTTCAGTCACCTGGCCGAGCGTTTAATCAACCATGGCCATATCATGAAACCTTGATAAAAATTCTGGATCCTCCACCTGGGGTAGGAAAAACAAATTCTGGATGCAGAGGCTTGCTGAGCACATTGATGCACCTGAGGAGTGGCCCCTGACTCCACAGGGAGAGGCCATGGAGGGTCTGTGTCTGGGACCCTCTCAGACCTGGCCCCCTGTGTCTCTTCGTTGGGTGGTTCTTGAGTTGCATCCTTTATAATAAAATTCTAATCATAAGTATACTGCTTTTTTGAGTGCTGTGAGTCATTCTAATAAACTATTAAACCTGATGGGCTCATGGGAAGTGCTGACTCTGTAACCAATTGACCAGAAGTGCAGGCAGCTGGGGACCTTCAGAGTGCATCTGGTTTCTGACATGAGGGTAGCCTTGCGGAGGACCAAGCCTTCCACCTGAGGGTCTGTGCTAACTCTAGGTGTGAGTGTAAGAACTGAGTTGCAGCGTGACAGCTGGGGTTAGACGGGTTGCAGTGGAAACAGAATCAAGTTGGCTTAGGTGTTATTGTGTGTTCCTGTCAATGGATTGGGGTTCCAGTGTCCGGGTTCTGATTTCATCAGTGCACCTGACTAAATCCCGATGGCTGGACGGGCTCCAGAACCCATGACGGAGCGATAACATGGGACTGGGTGCAAAAATCAGAGCAACAACCTCCACATCAGAACGAATTCATCTTGTCATCACCAAGGCCAAGAGAGAAAAGGGCCCTCACCGCGAGCTGACCACTTTCCAGGATGGTGAGTCGCTTACACAGGCCATAGAAAGGAAAACAATCTTAGTTGGGAGATTGGGGTCCCCAAAATAGTTGGGTTTCAGAAAGCTTGGCTGAGGGTGCATGCACATTTCCCAAGCATCACGGTTCTGTTCCTGGCTTGAGAGTGCAGGGAGTCACTGTCACGAAGGGGCTGGCAATCGGCCTGCAGGTGTGTCTCTTCCCGGTGCCTCTTTGCTCTCTAGAAGAAAACTCAGAACACTGCACCACACCACTGCATCTGTAGCCGGAGTGTGTTCATGTGTGTGTGTATGTGAGTGTGCATGTGTGTGAAAGTGTGCACGTATGTGAGTGTGTGTGAGTGCGTGTGTCTATGTGTGTGTGTCTGTATGTGTGGGAGAATATGTATGTGTGTCTGTACAGAGGGTGTATATGTGCATGTGCAAACGTATTTGTGAGACTGTGTGTGTGTTCATGCATGCGAGTATATATGTGTGTACATGTGAGTGTGTATGCATGTGAATGTATACTGTGTGAGTTGTGTCTGTATATGTGAAGCATGTCTGTAAAAAGTGTATGAGTGTACAGGCATGTGCAAGTGTGAGTGTAAGTATGTGCATGTATATGAATGTGTGTGCATGTTTATGTATATATGTGTGTATGTGTGAGTTGAGGTGCAGGGATGTGTAGGGGAATGTGTATGTTGTATGAGTGTGGGGGGTATATGGGTATGATGTGTGAAAGTGTGCATGAGTTTGTAAGTGTGTATATGTGTGAGTGTATTTGAGAATGTATGTGTGTTACTGTGTAAATGTATTACATAAATGTGTATGCAGGGGAATGAGTGTATGTGTCAGTGAGTAGTATGTATACTGTGAATGTGTGTATGTGTATGTATCTATGTGAGCACATATTTGTGTGAGTACATAAGCATGTATAAGTGAGTGTATGCATGTGCATGTGTACATGTGTGTGAGTGCATATTTATGTGAGTACATGAACGTGTGAGCATGTATAAGTGTGTATGTGAATGTGCATACATGTATGTGTTTGTGCATATTTGTGTGAGCACATGAGCATGTGTGTGTGTGCATGTGAATGTGTGTTTAGATGTGCATGTATGTGCAACTGTGCACGCACTGGCGTCGCCCATGTCGGGACGGCCCCTGCACTGCCCCATGCTCTCGTGTCCTCCCCGGCCTGCACAGAGGACACCTGCTCCTCATGTCCTCCCCGGCCATCAACTCCAAAAGACGAAGGGTGAAAAGTGATTCTGAGTGGCAGGTGCAAAGCCAGCAATCTGACGGTGGAGAAATTCTCCTGCCTCCAGGACCTCCTCACTTTTCACTTTTTCCTTTTGCATTGCCGGGGGCTGGGAGGCAGCTCGCCCTCCCCAAGTCGGGGGTTGGAGGGAGCCTTACTTAGGGAGAACATCACCTGCTCATGTGTCAAGACGGCTTTTCAAGCATTCTGCATTCTCCTGACTTTCCAAGCTGCTGCCAAACCCAGGCCTGGTGAGTGACAAGGCCCAGCAATTTATCATGAGTTCTGCGCCCTCCAGAACAATCCATCAGTGACAGAGGAAGTCAACAGAGCGATGACAACTTGCTGTTTACCCACAGTGTATGTTTTATCAACTTCCTGGCATCTGCTCCCAATATCAATATCCTCTTATTCATTCTTCCCATTTGAAAGGAAGGGACTGAGGTTCAAGTACATAAGCACGGCCCCTTTATGCCCTTCTTATGCCGTGTAGCGCCCTTTACTGTGTTCTCCGTCTTACAATGGACACTGTATATTTTATGTGTTTTATATGCGTGTGTGTGCATAATACCTAACGTACTGTGTACACACATGCAGGCTATGTATGGCAAGGCACAACGTGTGTGCACATATGTTCGTCCATCCTCGGCATGTCCATCGATCCATGAACACTTTCTTTCCGTTTCTCTATTCTCCGTTTCTTGCACTGCCCACTCCCCCACCCAACTGCCCTCCACACACACACCCTGCCAAGGGCAGGAGGCAAAGTCACGAAGGAACCCCGGGGTCTGGTGGAAACCGCAAGGATGTCGGTTTGGCTTTGTACAAGGACAGTTGTTCATTTTCAAAAATCTATAGAAACATAGAGACAGGAGACATTCCTTCTACCTGGGGAGACAGGAAAGACTCGGTTCAGCCTGGCTTGGAAGACAGAAGAATCAAGATGGGCCAAGATGGGGCCACTCAGAGTGGGGCAGCTGAGATGGAGACAGACACGACATGCCCCACTCTGTGCCCCCAGGTCCTCCATCCACCCCCGGCCTCCCCCAGTCTCCATCCTTGAAACCAAAATAATCTCATGCTTCAGGCAATGAAGGGAAAAGAAAAAATGGAACCATTAGTCTTGGTGTCACATTTGCCATCTCCACAAGTCCCAAGTGGCAAAGGGAGGAGGAGGGGCATGGGATGTGGGTCAGGTGTTTGGAGGGCTCTGTGGCCACCTGGTGGCTGGACGTGTCTACCCCACTGGCTGAGCTCCCTGCCCAGCTCCTAGTGCAGACTGCCCAGGACAAGGCCAGGGAAACACCCTCCCCTCTTGGAAATTGTTGGGACAGAAGGGGAAGGAAGACAAGAACTCCAGCTTCTGGGCTGTCCGAGCCTAGACCCAGAGTTACAAATCCATGGAGAGCAGAAAAGGGAGGGGTAGCCACCTCCTTCAGGAGCTGCAAGGGGCCTACGTTAGGGTGGGACCTTAGCTTTGCCTCGTCTCTCACCCTGCTTGGTGGATTTGGGATGTCCCCGCATGAGGACCCAGCCACATCCCAGACTCTGCTCCAACCTCAGGTTACAAACATCAGTGGCTGACAGTGCCTCGGTCCCAGACATGAGCCAGGCTACCTTAGGCTGCAAGCCTCTCCACTGTCTCTTGCAGCAGGTCAGAAGACCATGCTGCCATCTGGACAAATCCGTGGAAGACATTCTTCCTGGACCTTCTGGTCAGAGGCCAGTGGGCCCCTCCCCACCCAGAGCTGAGGTCCGAAGCTCCCCCAGAGAGCCAACACCAGATGAGACCCTTCCAGGATGCCACAAGCATTTCCCCCACTCAAATTCCATCCTTTCATTCTGCAGCTATCTTGGAGTGTCTACTGTGGACCCAGCTGTCCATGACCAGCCATACAAAGGAGACATGGCCCTTGCTCTGGGGAACACCAGTATCTGTGCAGTTCCGAACACATTCCAGATCTCTCTGAAGGGCTCACATGTACTAATTATTTGCAAATAATGGCAAGTGTCATTGGCTCTTAAAAAGCAATGGAATGGGGATGAGTCATGTGGGAACCTGAACACTGCGGGTCCAGGGCCTCACTAGATGCAGCCCCCATCGTGGATGGGACAGCCTGGTGGGGCAGGGAGGCAATGGATAAAGAGAGCACTTCCACAAACGCACTGAGGGCAGCTTGTGCCAGAAACAGTGCAGAAGGACCGGGCCACGAGGACCTGCTAAGAAGAGGGGACATTTAAGCCCAAAGTGTAGAACAAAGAGGAGCCAGCTGCACAGAGATGTGGGCGTGAGGGTCCCAGGCAGAGGGCACAGCAGGGGCATATGCCTCGGGCTGGGAAGCAGCTCGATGTATCCAGACAGTGTGGGGGGTTGGACAGTGTCCCCCCAAAATGCATATCCACCTGAAATCTCAGAATATGACCTTCTTTGGAACAGGATCTTTGCAGATGTAACTGGCCAGGATGACATCATCCTTGATTAGGGTGTGCATTAGACAGGGTTCCCTAGAGGGACAAGATGAATGGGATAGAGGTATATATGGAGGGGAGTTTATTAGGAGTATTGACTCATAGGATCACAGGGGAAGTCCCACAATAGGCAGTCTGCCAGCTGAGGAGCAAGTCCAAGTCCCCAAAACTCAAAAGCAGGGAAGCCGATGGTGCAGCCTTCAGTCTGTGGCCAAAGGCCTGAGAGCCCCTGGCAGACCACTGGTGTATGTCCAAGAGTCCAACAGCCGAGGAACTTGGGTTCGAGGGCAGGAAGCCTCCAGTGCAGGTGAAGACTCAGCCGGTCTAGTCCTTCCACGCTCCTCTCTTTATTCTGGCCTCACTGGCAGCTGATTGGGTGGTGTCCACCGAGAATGTGGGTGGGTCTGCCTCTCCCAGCCCACTGACTCACATGTTCATCTCCTTTGGCGACACCCTCACAGACACAGAAACAACACTCTGCATCCTTCAATCCAATCAAGTTGGCATAACTACCATACGGTGGACTCTAACGCCTTCTGTTCTTTTTGAGGAGAGTAGAAGCATGGGATGATGGAGGCAGACATGAGTCCTGCAGCTAAGGAGCATCAGGAGCCCCAGGGAGCTGGACGAGGCAGAGGGTCCTTCCCTAGAGTGTTCAGAGGAAATTTGGCCCTGCAGACACCCTGACTTTGAACTTCTGACTTCCAGAGCTACAAGAGAATACACTTCTATTTTTAAACTACCCAGTTTGTGGTAATTTATTATAGCAGCCCCAGGAAAGTAATGGGGACAGGAGAGAGAGCACCATGCCAGGGGTCATGCTGAGAAGAGGGGCACCAAATAAATCCCAGATTGGCCCATGTGGTCAAGGTCCACATGGGTGTGGATTTCCATCACAGGGCAATGGGGAGTGGCCGAAGGGTTAAAGCGGGGCCATGTCATAGCAAGGTGGCTGCTACCATTCTGTAAGGCAGCGGTCCTCGCCCCGCAGAGACCAGGAGGCAGCCTCTGCTCACAGGCAGACAAGAGGTGGCATCTGCGCATGAGCTCTGACTCCACTGGGCAGAAAGACACAGGCAGACCTGAGTACTGTTGTTGGGGGTCCCCAAGACCACCCTCAGCTTCACCGATTTGCTAGAAGGACTCAGAACTCAGAAGAGATGTGATAGCCAATGGCTACATTTTACGACAGCAAGCAGATACAGACTATGATCCGCAAGGCCGTGGGTCCAGGGGTGGTAAGGCACAGAGCTTCCAGCTGTCCTCGCTGCGGAGGCGTGTGCACAGTGCTTGTCTTCCAGCAGCGGTATGTGGCAACCCACACAGAATATCGTCAACCAAGAAAGCTCATCCAAGCTGTGTTGTCTGGGGTTTTCCTGGGGGTCAGTCATGTGGGGGGGAGCATCCACATGGCTGACCTTAATCACTCAGTGTCAGCATCTCCAGAGGTCAAACTGATACCATGCGGCCAGGTCCCCATCATCTGTCGCATTATTTGCAAAGACTAATCATGCGGTCCAAGGCCTCAGGCAGACAAAGACAAGTCTACCAGGATTTCCAAGGGCTCATCCCACAAGCAAGTCAAGCACCACATCTTTCTTTGCAATGTGCAGGGTTTGGGCAACCCAGACCTGCTGAATTTGTCCCTCCTGCCCAGAGGTGAGAAAGATTGGATGTAGGGCGTGAGGAGGAGGGACAACGAAGCATGACTCAGCTTTTGATGGAGCATCTGGAGAACCCTGGTGGCATTATCCGAGATGGGGACGGTGAGGTCATTGAAGATTGGGAGGTTTAGTTATTAATCTGGTGAGTTTGAGAAGCCTGCAACACCTTCAAGGGGAGAAGTCCTGTAGATGGTTGAGTGGATAAATCTGGACATGGAAGCTGGAGGTGCCAATCCTGGAACTGTGAGCCTGCAGATGTTTCGACAGTGGTAACAGACAAAGTGCTCTCAGGCAAGGGTGTGCCCAGGGTAAAGAGGCCTTGAACGCCTCCTACATTTATGATCAGAGTGGAAGAGAAACCAGCACAGAGACGGAGAAAAATGTCCAGAAAGACAGGACAGTGGAGGCTGAGCCATCGTGGAGGCCAGAGGGAAAAGCAGTGAACAGAGTTCATGGAGTCGAGCAGTGGAGTGAGGTCGGGACACAGGCAGGGCTGGGGGTTTGGGTCATGAGGGTCCTGCTTCCCTTGACTAGAGTGACCCTTGGGGAAGTGGATGTGAAAATGGAAGGTTCCAGAAGGACCACCCTACACAGAAGTTTGACAGTGATTAGAACCAGAGAGAAGAGAGAGACCTGGGAGTGTGGAGCCACGGGAAGACTGTAGCCCGAAGCACGATTGACTGATGATGTGACTGACACATTTGAAAAAGGAAGAGGACAATACAGAGAAAAAGAAGGTAGCAGGAGAGAAGAAGCTCCAAGGGGATGTGATGGGAGCAGGAGCTGTGAGATTCAGCAAATAAAAATACAGGAAGCCAATCAAACTTGCATTTTAGATAAACAACAAAGTAATTTTTAGCATAAGTATATCCCACACACTATTTGGGAGATACTTATGCTGATGTATTCATTATTTTCCTATAATTCAGATACTGGGTGCTGTGTTTAGCCCAGCAGCCTTGTCCCATTTAGAATCTGCCTGTGTAGGAGACACACTACTTCCTCCATTCAACATTCATTTATTCACTCAACTAATGTTTATTGTGCGCCTATTGTGTGTCAGGCAGTGATCTGGGAACACAGATGCAAATAAGACCATAGAAGTCCCCACCCCCATGGCATTTACTTTCTGGCATGGGCGATGGATACTCACAGCCCATCCTAAGGGTGCCCTCATTAGCTTTTAAACTATCATGAGGGCATACAGCAAGCCATGGTCTTACAGTGCCATGTAGTACCTGTCTCAGAAGAAGAGCACATCCATTTACTATTCTTGACACAGATGTCATCATCGGCAGTAGACTCAGCGACCCTGCTCTGACATTCTCTCAGTCACGTTCATCCTGAGACAGAACTCCACTTCCCACTCCAACCAGGGAAGCACGTGTTGGATGCCTGTGACAGCTGCTCAGTGGCCTCCTCCCTGCCTTGGCAGCCCCCCACCTTCTTGCCACCCAGCCCTCCACTCTGCCCTCAGCACTCAGCCCCACCAAGGGGGCATCATGGCTCTCTGCCTTGGCAGGTAGATGGTTGAGTGGATTAATCTGTACATGGAAATTAGAGGTATCCATCCAGGAACTGCCAGCCTGTGGATGTTTCGACAATGGTAATAGTCAGAGGGCTCTTGGGCAAGGGTGTGCCCAGAGAAAAGAGGCCCCAGCCCCCAATGCCTCCTAAGTGTAGGATCAGAGTGGAAGAGAAATCAGCACAGAGATCAAGAAAAAGTGTCCAGAGAGGTGGGACAGTGGAGGCTGAGCATCGTGGAGGCCAGAAGGGAAAAGCAGTGAACAGAGATTTGCCCAAACTCCAGCTGACACGTGGCTTCTGGCTTTCCCAGTGGGCAGCGCCCTGGGAGCTGGCCCTGGGAGAGGATAGAGGCAGGCAAGGTCCTCAAACACGCAGCCACACAGGACCACCCTCTGCCTCTCATGGAGCTCCCAGGAGAACAGAGCTGGGGATCCCGCGTACCGCAGTTTGCTTCAGGACACGGAGCCGGTGCATCTGGAGCTGTACCAGGCAGCCTCCCTTCCGTGGCTCTCCAACATGGTCTCATCTCCTGGGAATAACCTAATTATGCTGCTGGTGCCCGAGAAGGACGTGGACAGGGATTCATTTGCAGCCTGCTACACTCCAGTTACTGGATTTTTCTAACTCTCTGCGGTGTTTCTTTTGATCAATGAGCGTGAATGGATATCTGCAGGGAGATAAAAGGAAAAGGTCTCAGGGTAGCTTGGCTGCTCCTGATCCCGTTCTCTTGGTGGCCGTGGGAGGCTCCATGACCCAGGCTTGGTCTCCTGTGCTGGAGGGCAGCAAGTCCTCACTTGAACCTGCTGGCGAGCCTCCTGCCCGGGACAGACTCTGTTCTGCTCTGGACCCCGGCACACCAAGTGATTTCACATTGTTTGATAGCAAGGGATGAGCCAAAGGGCGAGAGCATTAGCTTCAAATACCAACCCCAAGTCCAGAGGAGGGGCCGTGCTGCCCAGATGCTGGGTGCTAACCTCTTACCAGTCATTGTCCCCCTTGAATTAGGCCCACTGACAAGGATGCATTTGGCAGGACAGGGGAGGTCCAGAAGCTCGGGTCTGAGGAGGAGGCTCAGACTCCACGAGCTTCCCCACCAGCCCCATGGCTGTGTCTTTCCTTGACGTCTCACAGGGCCTGGGCTGCTCCCAGGGAGCCCCAGCCAGAGGACCAGCGTCATCCTGGACAACCCTCCTGCTTCTGCACTGAGGCAGTGGGCTCCCACCAAGGGTCCAGAGCTGCCACTTCCGTCCTTGTTTTGAGCTGAGTTAGCATCTGTCTCCCCGCACTCCTGCCACGGCCCCTCCACCCCTCTCCCTGCATCCTCTCATGGCTCATCCCTCACCCCACGGCCCCTCCACCCCTCTCCCTGCATCCTCTCATGGCCCATCCCTCACCCCACGGCCCCTCCACCCCTCTCCCTGCATCCTCTCATGGCCCATCCCTCACCCCACACCCCTCGATACCCCTCCACCTCACACCCTCCCTGACTGCAGCCACGGGCTCCTCCTGCCTTCCTCTTCCCTTAGGACACTCCTCACCCTAGCTGGCCATTTGGCCACGGTCCCTGACTCCTCTATAGCGGAGGGCAGCTGGGTCCCGGCTGGCCGGACACGAGGAGAAGGTATGCAAGCAGGTTCCCCTCATTCCTCCCAAGGAAACCGCTGGCCCTTAGCTTCCTCCTCCACCTTCTGACTGGAGGGAAGGGTAAACCTAGCCAGCTTCCAGCAGGCCCACCGGGCCCACACCACACGCCAAGGGTGCTGGGCAGCAAGCTGGAAGGAGCATGGCTTTCCAGGGACCCCTTGGAGCAGAGACCTGACACCTCCAGGTACCTACCCGCCAGAACTGTCACTTGAAAAGGAGCAGCACTGTGACGTGTTCTCTACGAAGGCAGCCAGCAAAATGCCACACATGGCTTATTTTTCTTGAGATAGATGCCCAGCCCTGCTTGGTCAGACCTGACCTCTGTCCACAGCCTCTGGCCTCACTGACACCTCTCGTGCCCTCACTCCTTCTAGAACCTTCGAGCCATGCCACTTTCGTTCTTCTTGCCACGGGGCCTTGCAGGTGCCCTTCTCCGTGCCTGGGACGCTCACCCCACGCTACCCGCCTTCCTTCATGGGGCCGACTCCTGTGGGTCCTTCAGGCACCACTCAAGTATCCGCTCTGCTGGGGAGCCCTCTCGGCCTCCTCTGTTGGGGTCAGGCCTCTGTTTGGAGCCTTCATTCAGCCAGTTAGTCTTCCAAAAGCCTTGCCCTCGCCTCATTACTCTCAGATTCCAACTTTTTATTTTTATTATTTTTAAAAGTATTTGCCTCACGGAATAAAGAGCCCTGAAGTTGTGGACTTTGTCCCGTATTCCTGTTCAGAGGACTTTCCCCCGAGGATCTGTGCAGCAGTAACTGGCACACCCGCAGTACGTGCCGACATGGGAGATGTTCTCTGCCATGAGGCGAAAGTCACTTTTGCTGGAATGCAGGAAGCGTGTACAGTGGGCCTTAAAGTTTCCACTGGCAGAATTCGGCCTCTAGTGGGTTGATCCTCAGCTCTCTGTCTCACGTCTCATCACCTTAGAGCCCTACGTTGTTGGTGTTGAAGGTGAAGGTTCACATCCGTAGCTTTAAACACACATTCTTTGATTAGAGTCCACGTCGTGGGTTGAGATGTGGCCCCCACAAAAGTTATCTTCAAGTCCTGACCCCCGGAACCTGTGGCTGTGACCTTACCGGGAAGCGGAATCTTTATGGTGGCCCGGATCCCGTGACTTGTGTCCTTACAAAAACAGGGACATGTGGACACAGACACGCAGAGCGCAGAGCGTCCAGCGAGAGCGCAGACTCAGGGACGCGGCAAGGAGGCCGTGCGGAGACAGAGGCAGACACTCGAGTGATGCGGTCCCATCTAGGAGCGCCGAGCAGGGCCTGGAGCCAGCAGGAGCTGGACGAGGCACGAAGGGTCCTCCGCAGCGCCTCCAGAGGGACGCGGCCCCGGCGGCTCCTTGGACTTAGACCCCTGGCCTCCATTGCTGTGAGAGTGAGTGTCTCCTTCACAGCCACCCAGCTCGTGTTCATCCGTCACAGCAGCCCCAGGAGCTCAAGCAGACTCATTTTCACCAAAGAGCCGGCACCACGAGGGCAGGGCTGGGTCCGTCTGGCTTCCTTTCCAGCCCCAGAGCCTGGAACAGGCCAGTGCCTCCGTAGATGGTTGTGTGAAGTCTGTGGACACTGACTTACTCCATGAGGTGGTTATTGTAAGGTTGATTCTTCGTTGTTGTTGTTTCTGAGACGGAGTTTCGCTCTTGTTACCCAGGCTGGAGTGCAATGGCGCGATCTCGGCTCACCACAACCTCCTCCTGGGTTCAGGCAATTCTCCTGCCTCAGCCTCCCGAGTAGCTGGGATTACAGGCAGGCGCCACCATGCCCAGCTAATTTTTTGTATTTTTAGTAGAGACGGGGTTTCACCATGTTGACCAGGATGGTCTCGATCTCTTGACCTCGTGATCCACCCACCTCGGCCTCCCAAAGTGCTGGGATTACAGGCGTGAGCCACCGCACCCGGCCCTGTAAGATTGATTCTTTCGCAAGATTTATCACCGAGTTACAAATGAGGAAACTGAGGCCAGCACAAAAGGATTAAATGCCAATTTATTCAGCTCCCAGGCGCAGTTTCACGGCAAAGAGACCAGGGCAGTCACTCCCGACTCCTCTGGGCGTGGGGTTTTATAGGGAGTGAAGGCGTTTGATTGGCTGTAGAGAAACAGGATGTAGACGTAGCAAGCTACTATAGGTAGGTAGGCGGGATTTCCGGATGGCACAATGTGCTATTGGACAGGTTTTGGCGGGGTTTTCCAAGGGTGGGCTAGGTGCCGAGTGCAGAGGGGATTTCCAAGGATAGGGTTGAGTGCCGAGTGCAGAGGGGACTTCCGAGGCGGAGCTAGATGATGGGCATATTCTGGTGACGTAATTTTCAGGCGGGGAGAGGGACGGTCGCGTCGAGCTCCCGGCGTGGCAACCGACCTTACAGTTGTAAAACAGACGAGAACAATGTGACTGGGAGGCGCTGAGCAGACGGCCTTCCGGGAGCCTCGCAGACAGACGCGCGGGCACGCGCAGCTGTCCCACCGGACCCAGGCAGCCTGCACTGCGGCCACCGCCTGTTCCTCCCTTTGTGCCCCGCTCCTCCTCCTCTCCTCCCGTCCTTCCCGTCTGCTTCCTCTCTGTCTCCTCTCTCTGGGACCTGCCAAGCCCCTTCAGACCCTCACTCCTGACGGCCCAGGTGCCGATGGACCACCTGCATCACTCTCATGGCCGGGCCTGGCTCTGCCTCCCGCAGCCTGTGCCCAGGCACAGCCACAGCCAAGGCTGAGCTGGGAGGCAAAGCCCTTCTGCAAAGCGTGCGGTGCTGTCAGCTGGGGATGATTGGCCACGTGGATGACCTGCCACTCATTGGTGGGATCTCAGGGAATGGCCGCGTTTGGCCGGTTTGCTTTGGGTCCCAGTGGCCGTGGGAGCTTGTGGTGGGACAGAGGCCATGTGGTGTGGTGTGGAGGATGCAGTGAGCAGATCCTGGAGAGGAGTGTCCGGGTTGAGAGCCCCGCACCCCCCAGATGTGGGCTCTTGGGCGTCACTTCACCTCCGAGTGCCTGGTAGGACGGGGATGGTGATGGCGTTAGCTCTGCACTGTGGGCTGGTGCTGAGGATCCCGGAGCCACCCTGGCAAAGTCCACCGATGGGCGCTCTGGAGGTGCCATTTCAGATTCAGAGACTGGGATTCTCAGTGGTCTTGAGGAACAGATTGGATGCGCGGCCTGAGGGAGGCAGGGAGGGAGATGGGCCGCAGGAGAGGGGCCTCCAGGTTGGAAAGGTCAGGAGGGCAGGGCGCAGCTCTCCTGGGCACACAGCTGCTAGGACTTTTTAACTTTTATTTTGAAGTGAAATGACGTTTCATAAAATGAACTATATTCAAGTGTACAGATCAGTGGCATTTAGTCCATTCACAATATTGTGCAACCACCACCTTACCAAGTTCCAAAGCATTTGTGTCACCCCCAGAAGAAAACCTTGTACCTATCAAACATGCAAAGGCTTTTGTTCCTGTAGTGTTCTTGCTAACTCCACAAAGGAGGGAGGGAGGGAGGATGGTGACTCCTCCTTTTCTTCCCACCCCCTTCCCCCCAGCTTAGGCAGCAGCAGCTGGGAAGTTTCAGGGATGTGAAATTGGGTGGAGGATGGAGCCCACCACCAGGGAATTTGGGCGACAGGGCTCCCCGCCCTCCCCACAGCCCTGCCCTAAGGCCAGCACAGGGCAGGTCAACACCAGGTTTGTGTTTGAGTCTGGGAGGCCAAAATCGCCCCTGGCACCCTAAAGACACTGCTCTAAACCCTCCCCTTCCTCCTTCTCAGCTGTCAGACATTCCAGCCAAATGCAAATGTGCGCTGCTGTCTGGGAAGAGCTTTTTCTGAAACAGGATCCTATGCATCTCCTGCACCTCCCTCGTTTCACCAGGGCTGAGCCTCTTCAGAGATTCAGAGCAATTTGTTGCCATAACAACCCCTCTCTCCCACCCCAGAATGTTTAAATACCAGTCTTCTTCAGCCTGGTTCTTCTCAGGGGACTCTGCAAAGTGGCTTCCTCAGGAGAGAGGGGAGGCAAGTCCTCGTCCTCTGTTCTTGGGGTGTGGAGCTCCTGATGAAATCCCCAGGTAAGGACCAGGTTTGCGGTCCTGCCCTGGTTTAAAAACAACCGAATCCCTGAGGATTCAGCTCCGCTTGTCTCACCTCGGAGCCCAACCCTTTTGTGTAACTTCCACATTTCGTTAGCTTTGTTCCATCCCGGAGAAATGAGGAAGGGAATAAAGAATTACGGAGGAGCAGAAGTGAGTTTAGGGCTGTTTTCCCATTGGGAAAACCGAAGTCCCGAGGGGGAGAGAAGTGTCTAAGGCCACGTAAGTCACTGCCCGATTTGCGAATCCAGCGTCTGCTGCTGATGCCACCTCTATCGAGTGTAGAACTTCAGACGTCTTGAGGCAAGACTTCAGCCCCTTCCACATCAGCGGGCAACTCCCCAGAACCTGAGATCAGCCCCACCAGGAAAAAAATGTCTTTCTCACTTTTGCTGTAAAGGGAGACCCAGAACGTAAATGAGCCCCGGCCTTCTCTATGAACCGACAATGCCCTAAATCATCAAGGAATGAATGGGGAACCCACAGGCTTCATTCTGTGGAATCACAAGAACAAGACAGGCAATTCCGGAAAAGCCACCAGCACAGAAGTCTCTCTCCCCGCCAGCTTCTACTGTGTTCTTCTCCTCCCCGCATCAGTAAAGCCTGGATGATATATTTATTCTGGGAAATCCTTTTGCCCATAGTGGGGTCTTATTTATAAGTCAATCCTGACTTTTAAACAGAGGTTGTTAAATGCCAATCGTTGTGATTTTATATCTAAATCAAGCAGAAAGCTTTCTAGGCTTAGGAGAGAAAACCTTTGTGTAAAATCTTGCCTTTTCAGCCAGTTTCCTTCAGGAACTTTTTTTTAAGCCATAACTGTCACTTATAAATTCTGTTCCCTAGCCTCTCATGTTCAGTTGTATAACCTTGTTATGTTAACATAAAAATTAAACATGAGAGATGAATCAGCTAAATTGGATTTACTTATGTAGATCAAATGGCCGTAGCCCAGCTAGTATGAAAATGGTCCGAAATGGTGCCAGGAAGGAACTGGCTTATCCAAGGGACCTCGATTTAAAGAAGGAGAAGGAAAGGGACGTGAGGAACCAGCAGCAGCATCCGAGGTGGGTGCGGCTTCTGACGCTCCTGTTACACGTTCCAGATGGTTGGAGAAGGAGCATGACGAGTTATCACCAAGTGATGGGGAAAGGACAGCTGAGGGGATGCCACGGGAGACCAGGAGCGTCCCGGCCAGGCACCTGGGCAGAGGTGGCATGCAGGCCTCCCTCCGTCGCCCTTGCATTGGGCCATTTTTCAGCATCTTTTCATACATGATCTGGTTTGAGCCTCCCAAGAGCGGAGATGGGCGGGAGGGAGGCAGGTTCTGCTGCCCCAGCTCTGCTGATTGAATCGCAGAGGCGGAATGGGCTTCCAGACACTCCGTAAAGACAGCTCCTTCACACAGAGAAGAATTAAAATCAAGTCACCTCGATCATTACTAGACAAGGCTTGGATCTAAGTGCCCAGTTCCTGGCCCAGAACACTGCCCCAGAAGTCATCCTCCTCCCCACCTGCCCACTCCTCACTTAGGGCTCCAGAAGCCCTGAACTGCTGCCCATTCACTGAGGAGGCCCACCCCTCCCCGCAATGCAGGAGCTAGGCCTCATCCTAGGCCCACTCCCCCTCCTCAAGTGCCCTGGACTCAGACAGCTCTCCTTGGTTCTCAGGTGGCACGTTACTGAAAAGTAAACTCCCATTGGTTTCCAGAGAAAACCATGCCTGAGAAGTCAGCTCCCATTCACTCCCAGGTGGCGCATGACCCAGAATTCAGCCCCCGTTGGTTTCTGGAGGTGGCACATGACTGAGAGGTGGCCTGCCTCTGTCCCTCCACCAGGGTGGGCCACTTTGCCCATGATCTCTAGGAAACCATGGGGACTGGCCACTCCAGGCTCTGTCCCTCTGCAGGTGAAGGGGAGCCTCACCCTACCGATTCTTTGCTGCATCCCACTGAGCAGTGGAATCCACGTCCCTTGCCTGGGGCGTGGGCCCTGGAGACTGCCTGACAGCAGAGTGAGGTCTGGGGCTCCCAGGAAGGATCATTAATGGCTGCTGCCTGGGCCTCCTATTAGACCCACCCTTGGAGTCCGGCTCAGCGGGAAGCCAGACGTCATGCAACAGGGCTCACGACCCGGGCAATGTCACACCATGAGGATCCCCAGAGACCCTGAAGGCTGCAGTCCTGGGGAGAGAGTAAGGCCTGGGGACACCAGAGCTCGGGCATGGAACTGAGGTGCCCCAGCAGGCCCCACCCACCAGGAACAGCTCCCCTAACCAAGGCCTGCTTGAATGTCTGACCAACAAAATCATGAGCAAAATCACACGGCTGCTGTGCATCGCTATGTGTCACGGTGCTTCGTTGTGTAGCAAAAGCACAATGTTGTGTAGCTAAAGCACAACGTTGTGTAGCTCTCCAGAACTGGAGCCCAAACTCCAAGCTGCAGGGGGATTACAGAATCAAAGCAAAATTCCCGAAGATAAAGACGATGAACAATGCGCCCCGGGTCACCCCCTCCTTCTATTCTTTTTCCCCCAGTAAATGTCATGCTTCAAGGAAGCATAACTAAGAAAAGTTCAAAGTAATAATATCAGAAATCTGCTTCCTTTTCTTTCTTCTGACATTTTATTGTGATACGTAATTGGAAGAAGATGAAACCTCTGATGGGTGTATATGGTTTCTTGTGTTGGTAAGTGTTTCAAAGGTGGGTTCTCTGCAGCTCTCGTTAGCATCAAGTATTCAAATCTCCAAGTTGCTTCTTTACTGAGCTGAGTCACGCTACAGGCATGTGACATATCCATACCTAGGACTGAGCATCTAATGAATGGGTCTCATGTCATAACCCTGGAACTCAGACCCAACAGAAACACACCCCTGACTATGGCGGCTGCTCGGCCAGCACAGCCCCACTTCTGTTCAATCCCAGCAGGGCTCATGACTGAAAAGTCAGCCTCCATTGGTTGACTTCAGCAAATGTGAACCTTCAGCAAGTGTGAGTCATTTTCCTCCAGGTCTTTAGGACCCATGGGACCCTGACTTCTTAGTCACATGGTACCACCTCTGGGAGCCTCTGACAAGCTTTATGCTAGAGAAGTCTTGTTCAAGAGAACACCAAGCCACGACTGAGTTCCTGGCTGTCATTTTCAACCCAGGCAAAGATAATCTCATGTCCTCATCTGTCTCAGCAGGAGGCCCTTGTTCCTGGAAGCACGGCTCAGTGCCTCACCGGGGAACCAGGGCACGCTTGCTCCTGACTGGCTGCTGGGATGTGCTGAGGCCCTCTGGGGTCTGGCTCTCTGCTCGTCTTTGTTATTTTGGCTCTGCTGTCATTTTTAACAGCAAGCTTCTTAGAACACTATCTGTCCCAGATCATACTGAGCTGGCCGTGTCCCTGGTAAGGGAGAAGGTGACTGTGGCCTGATGTTCTGGATTCATCCATTCAGTGTCCCCCAACCCACCCACCCACCCACCGATCTAAGCCATCTGAGCCAAATCAGCCTCCATTAGCCACATCCATGGCAATGCTACCCACACAGCGTGTCAGGTTATTTGTCTAACTGAGGCCCATTGGGCATCCTCAGTATGCCACACTAGCTCTACACTGGGAGTTCAGTGATATAAGGAGAGGTGAGTTCGTACTCCCATGTGGCTTAAATCCTAGGGGGCCAGATAGCCAGTAAACAGGTAAATCCATTCACAAGCAAGATAGATGCAGATGGTGAAGACCGCTGTGAAGAAAACAAAATAGCAAAGCTAATGTGGGAAGCCCAGGGTGTGGGGAAGGGCTATTTGGTGGAGAAGTCAGGGAAGGCTTCGCTAAGAGATGACACTAAGTCCTGCATGACACAAAGAAGGCAGCCATGCCATGGGGTAAGGATCCAGAAATCCAGGCAGAGGCCATGGCCAGTGCCAAGGCCATGTGGTAAGAACGAACATGGAGCATTTGAGAAACAGCAAGGGCCATGTGGCTGGCAAGCGGGAGAGCCGAGGGACTGCCTTCCACCATGTGAGGTTCAGCTCAGAATCCTCCTTAGAGACTTCTCCTGATGTCTCCCTGCTGAGAGGTGCTGCCCCCCCGACCCTGAGCTCAGTAACCCTCCCGCATTTTACCTTTTCTATTTCCTTGGAAACTTTGATCCATTCCCAGGCCACCTTAGCTATGTGTTTTTCTGTTCCCGTCTCCCCTGCTAGAGTGTATGCTTTATACGGAAGGTCATCTCTGCCTTTTTCATGGCCACATCCCCAGTGCCTCTGACAGTTCAGGGTGCCAGGTGTGTGTTCAAGAAATAACTGTCGAATGAACAATTCACCACATCCATGGGGAGCTATTCACAAAGCAATGGTGTTGGCATCGCCAGAGCGGGTCCAGCACATCTGGAGAGGATTTAAGTCTATTTATGTGTATCTTTGGGTCTGGAGGACATTATACACACACACACACACACACACACAACAGTTACAACAAGCACAGTCACACTTGCCTGTACCAGTGTGTCTTTATGTGCCAGATTCGTCTGAGAAGTTAATCAACTCAAGTATAAAGGTATTAATGTCAACAAGAAAAAACAAATAATCCCATAAAAAAGTGACATTCTTAAAAGATGGTACACAAACAGCCAACAAACATGAAAAAATGCTCAACATAACTAATTATCAGGCAAATCCAAATCAAACTTACAATGAGATACCGCCTTACTCCTGCAAAAATGGCCGTAATTTAAAAATCAAAAAAAATAGCTGTTGGCGTGGATGTGGTGAAAAGGAAATGTATTTACACTGCTGGTGGGGTGTAAATTAGTGCAACCACTATGGAAATCAGTATGGAGACTTCTTTTTTTTTTTTTTGAGACAGAGTTTCACTCTTGTTACCCAGGCAGGAATGCAATGGCACGATCTCGGCTCACCGCAACCTCCGCCTCCTGGGTTCAGGCAATTCTCCTGCCTCAGCCTCCCGAGTAGCTGGGATTACAGGCACGCGCCACCATGCCCAGCTAAATTTTGTATTTTTAGTAGAGACGGGGTTTCACCATGTTGACCAGGATGGTCTCGATCTCTTGACCTCGTGATCCACCCACCTTGGCCTCCCAAAGTGCTGGGATTACAGGAGACTTCTTAAAGGAGCGAAAGTAGAATTACCCCTCAATCCAGCGGTCTCACTACTGGGTATCTAATGAAAAGAGTCATCATGAAAAACACACTTACACACACATGTTGATAGCAGCACAATTTGCAATTGAAAAATATGGAACCAGCCTAAATGCCCATCATCCAACCAGTGCATAAAGAAAATGTGAAGTATTTACACCATGGACTACTGCTTAGCCATAAAAGAGAATGAAATAGTGACCTTTCAACTTGCATGGAGCTGAAGGTCATTATTGTAAGCAAAGTAATTCAGGAATGAAAACCCAAATGCTATAGGTTCTCACTTTTAAGTAGGAGCTAAGCCATGAGGATGCAAAGGCATAAGAATGATAAAATGGACTTTGGGGACTTGGTTGGAGGGGAAGGGTAGGATGGGATGAGAGCTAACGACTGCATATTAGATACAGTGTATGCTGCTTGATTGACAGCTGCACCAAAACCTCAGAAATCAGCATTAAAGAATTGATCCATGCAACCAAACGCCACCTGGACCCCAAAAACTATGGCAAGGAAATGTTTTTTTTTTTACTATACTAATGTCTCCATTCTGTAGATGAGGTGGCAAGAACTTAAAAAGGTTAATGACATGCCTGATGTCACACAGATACTAAGAAGCGTTGATGGTCTCTTCACCCCTCTGCTTGACTCAAACCCATAGGAGCACAGGAATGTGTGTTTGGAGGAGCTTATTGCTGCTTCCCTGGGCTGCTTTAGTCCCTTGTCTGTAACCTCTGTACCAGTTTAAGCTGGTTTAACAGTTTTAGCTGGTTAAGTCTTCCTTGTTGGTTTTCAGGCCTCCACAGAAACAGCATGGTATAGTGGTTAGCCAGGTATGCCCCCCAGGAACCACCGTGCCTGAGCTCCACCTCACAAGAGCCTGATTATTCGGGGCAAGTGATTATGACTATCTGTGCCTTCGTTTTCCCATCTGCAAAACAGAAATACTAAGAATAGCCACCTCATAGATTTGTTGAGAGGGTTGAAAGTATTCATCTGTGAAAAGCTCTGCTTTTCATTAAGAAAGAAAAAGTTTTGTGAGAACATTGCTCCCAGTGCTTCCTGACTAGGAAAAGTCAGATAATTTAACAAAATCACATGCTTTAGTGAGCCCATCAGAGAGCTGAGGCAGCAAGACAGCCAGGTGAGCTGAATTCCAAAGAATGAAGAGTTCCTCCAAAGAGAGACAGGACCGATGAGCTATTTTATCTTGGCAAAGCACAGGAGGACAAGGTGCCCATCATAAAAGTGAAAAAAAAAACAGCTACAATTTTAATACGTTCTTAAAGATGGGGTGTGGGCTAGCACAATAGCATAGACTTTGAGGGGGCCCAGGTACTAGGGATGTCTCTCCGCACAAGCTCCTCTCCAGGGCCCTTACTGTGGGGAGGTTCTCAAGAGACACTGAGGCAGGGCAAGAGACCAGGAGAGGGCTCTCCATGGTGGTACCCAGGTACCCACTTCACTCCCACTGCAAAACCCCTCAGCTCTGTGGGAGGAGCAGGAGAACTTCCAGCCCAACTCCAGGTAAAGGTAAGACCCCCCCCCCCCAACAGAGAGGAGGAGAGAAGCTAAAGCCATCTGTCCATGGGAAAGAGGCAGAAAAGACACTGGACTAGACCCAGGATCCTGAACAGATATCAGGGCTCTGCAATCCCCAGGGGAAGGATGGGAGACTCCCACCCAGTTCCCCCACATATATAAGACAGAGTATACACTATGGTGAGAGAAGGTGCAGGGTCTGAGAAACCTACCTCAACCCCAGGGCCAGGCTCAGAGTGCATGTCTAAGACTGAGGCTGGAGCAGGAGAAGAAAGAACATGCCATACCCACATTACCATTTTGTATGAGTAACAAGCAATGGCAATCTACCAGTGGGGAAGGAACTTTGAAAGGGATATCCTTTTTGTAACACAGATGGGCAGAGAGCTGAAGGCAGAGCCCATGGATGGAGGGGTTTAAAGTCTCTGATGCATTGAAGGTAAGCATTGCAACAAATTCCCCTTTGGGATTCAGCTCACCTGGTTGTCTTAGTGCCTCAGCTCTCTGATGCACTCACTAAAGTGTGTGATTTTGTTAAACTATTTGACTTTTCCTAGTTTTTAGACTGGGAGCAATGTTCTCACTCAACTCCTGAATAAACTTCCTTAATCCCTGACAGTAATGCCTGACCAAAAAAACAAAACAAAACAAACAAAAAACCACCTATTTCTCAGTATAAATGCTATTTACTTCAGCCTCTATCTTGTATGCTTATCCTGTGACAATTAATTTAAAAATGATGAGACATACACATAATTAAGAACAAAACAACCCACTTTCAAGAGACAAAAGAACCAACAGAACCAGGCCCAAAGATGATCAGACTTTTTGGACTGTCAGGGCCTTTAAAATAACTATAGTTAATATATTTAAAAATATAATGGAAAGGTAGACAACATGCATGAACAGATGGGGAATTTCTTCAGAGAGATGGAAACTGCACAAAAGAGTCAAATGGAATAAATATCACAATATGAGAGACAAAAAGTCATTGACAAAGGACTTAGAATGATGGCTGACATGCAGTAAGTGTTTAGTCTTTGTCAACTATTACTATTTTAAAGAACAGGGAGAGTCTTATACTTCTTCCCTCAGGGGCTCAGCATTCAGCACAAGAGTAAATTTACTCAGAGTAAACCCACAGCAATGAATGCACAAACAAATACTTCCTGGCACTGTTAAGGGAAGTATAACACATTTCTTCCAGCTTTACATATATATATATATATATATATATATATATATATGTACATATATATGCATATATATATACACACACATATATATGTACGTATATATGTACATATATATGTATATATATATGTATATATACACACACATATATATGTGTGTATATATATATACGTACATATATATGTGTATATATATATACGTACATATATATGTATATATATACACATACGAAATACATATATATATACATACATATATACGAAATACATATATATATATACACACACACACACACACACACACGAAAGCTTTAAATCGTCATTAATACTACTGATGGGTTTTTGCCATAAAGGAGATGCAATTCTAAACTTTTCACATGCAGAAAGTCACTAAGTCTTTTCAATCTCCTTATAAAGTAAGTACTATTATTTTCAGTTAGCAGATGGAGAAACTGAGGCCACAGAATGGGGAAATGGCAAACATGGGCCACTTTGATGGCAGACAGCCTACCCCAGCACCCATATTTTTAGCCCTCCTCAGCTGAAAGTTCTATGTAAAAATGATGTTTGAGCTTCACAGTAGATGCCTGTCATCTCTTGTCATGAATGGGCTCCTAGTTGAGCCAGCAGCATCATAATGACACTAACAGCTGAGCAAAGTTGTGCACTTGGTAGAGTACTGCTTCTTACCGTCCCAGGCACTTGATACACACTAGCTCCTTGAATCCTCCCAGCAATGTTTTGAGCAAGATTCTCTCATACTCCTTTTATCCTGATGAGGAAATGGAGGCACAGAGTAAATCTCTCGTCCATGGTCACACAGTTTTTCAGCAGTGGCTTGGGACTGGTGTCTCTGCTCTTGACCCGTGTACTAAAATGCCTCTACAGAAGACAAGCAAGCTCCAGAGAACCGGCAGACATTGTGTCTCCATGAGGGAAAAGGTTGTCAGAGAATGGAGGGCAGCAGAGCTGAGCAGGCTCTTTGTTCCGAGGACGTCAACAGCCCCAAAGTCACCACTGCTTGAACTTTGCAGACGTGTGAGCCAGCACAGTGATGCTTTTGCTTAAGCCACTGAGTTAGACTTTTACCTTCCTGTCTGTGTCCTGACAGAGAATCCAGGTCACTCTCAGAAGAGCTCTGGTCTGGGAGAGGACGTGGCCACAGCTGCCTGCTAACACCTCGTCCTCGGGTGGAGGTAGAATGTGCTGCTGGACAGACAGCAGCTTCTTTCCAGCTGCAATGTGACACTCTAGGCCCAGGGGAACCACAGCTCTGCTTCTTGTCTAATCTGTCACTCCATGAAGCACCTGGGGTCTGAGTTCGCTCTAAAACGAACCCTCAAAACAGCCTTTATCACTACCATTTGTTGTGTCCCTGACAGCATGCTCACCTTGGACTGAGTTTTTAAATTCTGAGTACCATTTGGTGTTGGAAGGTCAGCCATGGGAGCATTGCTAACTAGATCGTGTTTTCAAATCCCAACGATGATTCAGACCTCAAATCCATCTGACTCCCAAGCCTCAGGTAGACTATTTGTTCCACCTGATGGCTTCAATGAATGGTTTCCTTTGACTAAGATTTGTGTCTCTCCTCTCTCTTCTTGGAACGTGTAATAAATTTTCCATATCCAATTTCAAACCAAACTCAATTTCCTAATGCTCTCCGGTGACTTCCATTCAGGTGAGTCATTTAGCCTCTTGGCTTCAGGACTTCCATTTAAAAGAGAAAAATGAATGATCCCCACACTTCACAGGAGGGTTGTGAGAATTAATTAATGTTTATAAAGGGTTTTGCTGTCCTGTGGCGTCTTTGATATCGGAGGATGAAAGTCTGTGAGCGAGGACAGTGAGCACCAGATTCAGGAGGGAAACGGAGAAAACAATCCTTTGTTTGTTAGCCCTGGTTCTCCTCTGTTTTGCTTTGACATTTAACAAAGTTCTTTTAAGTTTTGTTCAAAGTTGAATGCATTTATTTCAATGTCATCCCTTTGATGAAGCCATTCAAAATAAAGTTTTTAAAACAACAACAACAAAAAAAAACCTTACACAAGCCAGACACTGGAGGTAGAGGTCTGCTCCTTGTCAACCAGAAACCTAACTTCTGCAGCCTTCACCTTGTCATCACTGGGAGCGATGTGAACCCCCCTGTTCCTGTGTCCCTAAAATAACACCCTCCCACCGCATGCTGCAGGCTCCATCCCCACCCTGTAAGTCTTTTCTATTCTAAGGAGAGAAGGATGCAGTGTTTACTAATTTAATTTTTCCAGGAGAGGAAACTATGTCTGGTATGGACTGAATTATGCCACCCTGTCTTCCAAATTCATGTGTAGAAGTCCTAACCCTCAGCCTCTCAGAATATGGCTGCATTTGCAGTAAGGTCTTTCTAAACGCAATTAAGTTACAATGAGGCTGTTAGGTTGGGCTGTGACCCAATAGGTCTGGTGTCCTTATAAGAAGAGATTAGGACACACACACACAGAGAAGCATGACCATGAGAATACACAGGGAGAAGACGGCCACGCAGGCCGAGGAGAGACCAACCCAGTGACACCTTGGTCTCAGACTTCCAGCCTCCAGGACAGTGACAACATAAATTTCTGTTTAAACTACCCAGCCTATGGTAGTTTGCTATGACAACCTGAGCAAGTGAATACAGTGTCTTAGCCCACTCACGGTCTTAGACAAGTTTCTCTGTGGTCATGAATCCAGTAAGGAATTTCAGGAACAGACACCCAAGTGTATGTCTAAGAGATGTAGGATCTCAGCTTATCTCTCCCCTGGAGTTCTCTGATAGCATTTGGGAAGGAATCTGGGGACAAGAACTGACATCAAGTCTCATTTCATACAAAAATGACTGATTTTTTAGGTCATTCAAGTTCTGTTTTAAAACTTTAAACTCTAAAGTTTTGTTTTGAAAATTCACATTCTGGCTCATTCAGGAAATGTATCCAAACTCTTTTCCGTGTTGCTCTGAAAGAGGTGCTGAGACGAGTTTTTAAAAATATCTTCTCTCTCTTCCAGAGAAAGGAAATGATCACATAGTTTTCTTATCACTGAGGAACCAGTGGTCTTTACTAATATTTTGTAGCAAATTAAATAGGGCCACAAATTATTTGTACCTCCTCTAATTAAGACTTGGAGTCTATTTCTTCTCCCCTTGAATCTGGGGGCTGGGACTTGCTTAACCGATAGAATATTGTAGAAATGGGCCAGGCATGGTGGCTCAAGCCTGTAATCCCAGCACTTTGGGAGGCCAAGGTGGGTGGATCACTTGAAGTCAGGAGTTTGAGACTAGCCTGGCCAACATAGTGAAACCTTGTTTCTACAAACATTTTTTTAAAAAAATTAGCCAAGTGTGGGGGCATGCACCTATAATCCCAGCTCCTTGGGAGGCTGAGGCAAGAGAATTGCTTGAACCCGGAAGGTAGAGGTTGCATGAGCAGACATCATGCCACTGCACTCCAGCCTGGGCAACAGAGCAAGACTCTGTCTAAAACAAATAAAAGAATGTTGTAGAAATGACGTGTGAGTTTCAGAGCTGTATTAGTCAGAGGTCTCCAGAGAAACAACCACCAGTAGAGTGTACGTGTGGAGAGAGAGAGAGCTGTTCTGAGAAATTAGCACGTGCAATTATGGAAGCTGACAAGTCGTATCATCTGTCCCTGTAGGCTGGAAACTCGGGAAAGCCGGAGGTGCACATCCAGTCTGAGCCCAAAGGGCTGATACCAGGGAACCAATGGTCTGCAGCCCAATCGAAGGGTAGGAGAAGATGAATGTTCCGACTCAAGCAGTTGGACAGAGAGAGACCGAATTCTCCCCTCCTCTGCCCTTGGGTCGTTTGGTTTCTCAACCAGTTGGATGGTGCCCACCCACACTGGGGGGCACCCTGTGGCCCAGTCAAGTTAACACAGAAAATTAATCATTGCAGGAGGCTTGGCCTTAAGACGCTTTGCAGCCTTTACCTCTGCCCTCTTGAAATGCTTCCTGAGACGCCCATGAGGAGCCACATGGGGTTGTCCCAGCTGAGCCCACACTCAGGAGTGGACCCAGGCGTAACCAGCCACCAGATAGCTCAGTCAGCCCAGAGACAGCTGAGCCCACACTCAGGAGTGGACCCAGGCGTAACCAGCCACCAGATAGCTCAGTCAGCCCAGAGACAGCTGAGCCCACACTCAGGAGTGGACCCAGGCGTAACCAGCCACCAGATAGCTCAGTCACCCCAGAGAATCAGGAGGAATGTAAAGGTGCTGCTGTGCTACGCCACTAACTTTGGCAGTGGTTTGGCTTAGAAACAACTGGAATACTTTTCTTGCAGCCACTGAATTTCACAAAAGAGAGGTTTTCAAGAAATTTAAAAACCTCTAACTATACAATTTTTAAACTGATGAAAGAAAGAAGTTGTCCAATAAAATTGTTCAGAGATGCAGACCCCTGCAGCCATGTTTTAAAATAATTTGTAATATTATATTAATCATATGCAAACAATGCTCCCAAAATGCTAGGAAACAACTGATTCTTTTAATAATTTAAACAATGCCCCTGAAATCTTTTGCAACATGATTTGCTTAGCAAAATACTTTCTCCTAAACCGTTTAAGAGAAGACTTTGATCACGCCATAAATTACACCATTGCAAATTCCACACTGCTGTTGCCTGAGTCAGGGGTTTCTTCCTGGATTCGACCCTTCCAAGCATTCTCGCTCTGCTCTCATCCACCCTTTGGGGACCTTTTTAGCTCCCAAGGTTGGTTAACATAGCAAATTTCCTAAAATGTAGGGTTCACGTCGGACCTCTACATTCATCACAGCACACAAACCACGAAGGTTTGTAGCACATTCCTGAAAATGCTGTCTGGGCACTTGTCCCGCCATGTGTGCATACATGTGTACATGTGCATGTTTCTGTGTGTGAACATGTGTGCATGTGCATTCACATGTGCCTGTGTGTACTGTATGTTTCTGTGTGTACGTGTGTGGATGTGGATGTGTTTCCATGTGTACATATGTGTCTCTGTGTGTCTGTATGTGTGCACATGTCTGCGTGCACATGTGTGTGTTTGCATGTGTATGTGTGTGCGTCTCTGTGAGTGTGCATGTGTGGATGTGTCTGTGTGCGTATCTGTGTGTGCACATGTCTGTGCACATGTGTGTGCCTGCATGTGTATGTGTGTGCAAGTGTCTCTGTGAGTGTGCATGTATGTGCATGCACACTTCACACTGAACCAAGCTCCATCTATTGAGGTGACCCAGTCCTGTTGGAGATAACAGCTCAGGGGCTGTGTTAATGTCCCTAACCAGATGGCATGGCTTCCAGACCCTTGGTGGTGATTGTCGTTTTGTTGTTCATTTGTGTCATCCCACTTCAGCAGTGCTGCTCCCTGAAGTGGGATGGATGGGGCCAGTTTTACAAGGAAAGTTTTCCCACAGCCCTGAAAAATAAGGCTCAAAGCTGGCAGTGCAGCCACTGGGGTTCTTCACGCCACAGACGGCCACGGACCTCTGTACAAAAGCTGGAAGACCTTAAAGGACGTACGAAGAATACTTCATATGCCTAGGAGACTTCTCCAAAGAAAAATGGCAAACTATTGAAGAATAGAGTATTACTCCCATCGAGATGGCTCATGCAGACATTTATAGGGTAGGGAGATTCGCATTTCCCTCCCACCTTGCAGGCCAATTCCTTATCCTAATTAGCCGGCAAGGTTATCTTATTTGTGGCTGAATGGCAGCAGCCCCTCTGGTCGGTTCTAGGGAGAATGATCAAAGAGGGATTTAATTAAATTTTCATATTTAATTTTCTCCTTTCATTTTTATTGTCCCTTTTTGCTCAAAACATGCTATTCTCACGGAGCTGAAAAGTTGCTCAAGAGAGCAGAACTCAATAAGATAGAGAAATGGGGACTTTATGGGTTTCCTTTAAAGGACCCAAATCTCCCATCTTCACTCATCTCAAAATGTGTGTGTAATTTAGGGCAGCAACATTTGAATTATGAACCAGCTGCCCCAGTGGCAAATTAAAGACGCAGCAAGTGGCTTCTGCTCCAAGTGCCCACCTGCAGCTCACCCAGCCTGAGACTAAGCAGTTGGGAATGCACAGTGGCAGGGTTCGTTCAGGCCCCAGCCCCACCGGCGTCACCCACCTGTGCATCTCGGCTTCACGAACACAGGGCCCCAGCGCGGTCGGTGCCTTCAGTTCACAAACTGCGGTACTCAGTCGGTGTGAACCATGCTGTAGGTGAGGACAGCACTCAGACAGAGTCCGAGCAAGATGCAGTCTTTGTGAGGCTTGTTTTCCCTCGGAGGCTGTGGCAGAGGGGCTCCGGGCCTTCTGTCTCTTCACAGCAAGGCCGTGACCACGGCCCCCTTTCCCCTCCGTGGGAACGTCGTCCCCTTGTTGACTCTGCAGCTGGACTCAGTGGGGTGATGGGATTACAGAGCCAGGGTACGGAGCAAAGCCTGGAGGCCTGTTGTTACAAAGTGCACACGTCTGTGCCTCACTAACTGGGAATATCTGTTCATTTACATCGAGTCTGCAACCAAAGTCTTCCTGAACCAGTGAGTGCAGCGAGCAAGCTCTGCTTGTAACGGGGAGGAATCTCTTTTCAAAAACTTCAGGAGCATCAGTTACATGTCCATAATTCCTATGTTTATTATACATCATTCTCATCTCCTTAGTAGAGGGGAGAGTGGACCCTCCTCCCGCTGCCGACGACTCATGTTAGCCTGATGGGAAGGGCACCCACAGTGAAGACTCTGTGCCCCCAGGGCCAGTAGTGGACAATGGATGGATCTTCCGCTTCCGCTGCAGACAGCAAGGGTGTGACCGGACTCTGCCCAGCACTCCCTGATGCACAAGACGAGCCCTTGCTCCCGAGTGCTGGCGAGGCCACCTGGCAGTTGTTAGGGCTTGGACTGTGGCCCACAGATGGCATGCTCAAGTCCCAACCCCCAGTACCTGGGCCTGTGACTGGATTTAGTTAGAAACAGGATCTGTGCACGTGTACTCCGGTGAAGAGGAGCTCATCCTGAGTGAGCGAGGGCCCCAACCCAATGTGACTGCTGCCCTTACCAAAAGAGGAGGAGAGACGCCAACAGCCTGATGTGATGATGGGCAGAGATGGGAGGGACGCTGACAAGAGCTCGCCAGGACTGTCGGAGCCTCCAGAAGCAGGAGGAGGCAGGAAGCACCCTCCCCTGGCGCCTTCAGAGGAGGCATGGCCCTGTCCACACCTGGAGTTCAGACTTCTGGCCTCAGATGGGGAGAACATAAAAGGCTGTTGTTTATGCCAGCTGGTTCGTGGCATTTTATGATGGCAGCCACAGAAGACGAGTGTAGCTGTGTACTCGAAGCCAGGTGCTTTGCTTCCTGCTTAGCTGACCAAGTCGTGAAGGGTCAAGAGGAGGACTGCTCCCAGATGGGGCTGGTGACAGTCACGGTATGAACATGGGACCCGCTGCAGGGCCTCGGACACCCTCTGTGCAGCGCAGGCTCAAACACAGGAGCAGGCGACACAGCCTGGGCTTAGACCACACCGTCCTCACACCCCACAGCCCTGGAAGGCTGACGTTCGAGATCAGGTGTCAGTCAGCAGGGCTGGCTCCCTGAGGCCTCTCTCCTTGGCTTGTAGATGCTGTCTCCTCCCTGTGTCCTCACGGGGTCATCCCTCTGTGTGTGTCTGTGTCCTAATCTCCTTCTAAGGACACCAGTCAAATTGGATTTAAGCCCACCCTGATGACCTCATTCTGAGGTCCTGGGGAATAGGACATAACATACTGAGGAAGTGACTCCTGCCAGGCAGGGTTGTCACTGCAAATCCAGGGGAGGCGCTGACTCCCAAAGACAGTCCCTCTCCTCCTGACCAAGTCCCGGGCATCGCTCAGGAGCACCAAGACTCAAAGAGCTGCAGAAATTCAAACAGAGGACAGGGCCATGCACGGTGGCTCACCCCTGTAATCCCAGAACTTCAGGAGGCTGAGGCAGATGGATCACCTGAGGTCAGGAGTTTGAGACCAGCCTGGCCAACATGGTACAACCCTGTCTCCACTAAAAATACAAAAATTAACCAGGTATGGTGGCACATGCCTATAATCCCAGCTACCCAGGAGGCTGAGGCAGGAGAATCACTTGAACCCAGGAGGTGGAGATTGCAGTGAGCCAAGATCATGCCACTATACCCCAGCCTGGATGGCAGAGTGAGACTCCTTCTCAAAAAAATTAAATTAATTGATTAATTAACAGAGGACAGGCTGCAGGGGCCCTAATGTTAACTCCCAGTCACAGAAAGAGTGTTTGTCATTTTGATTTGAGCCATTGGCACTTGGCTCCAGAGCCACACCAATCCTCGCTCAGGGAATGCAGCCTCCACAGATCTGTGAGCTATGACCTCTCCAGATGCTGCTTCCCCTTTCCCAGAGGCAGAGACAGGTTCAAGGCAGGATACAACAGTGTCAGCCAACTATGGCCTCTGCACCATGGCCTCTCTCGTCAGAATCTCCGGGGCCTCCTGGGCTGGGGGTGATCATGGATGACCCACACCCCAGCCAGGGCAGAGCCATGGTTGCCAAGTGCAGTCAGCAGACTAGGAAAGGCAGCCACCAGCCTCTCCGTTCCTCCAGCCAGGAAGGCAAGGCCAGTCTGTCCAGCCCTGCTTACTGCCCCCAGCCAGCAGACAGAGGACACCTGGCCATGCCACTCCCTTCTCCCCTGCAGCCCCACTGTGGGGGTCAGGCAGCCCCATTCTCTGCTGCTCGCACACACAGAGTGGGTCTGGGTGTGTTGGGAGAGGAAGGAGGAAGACGGAGCTCCACAAGGTCAATCCACATCACCTGGCTGTCCTTTACCACTGCCCGTGAAGTGCTCCTTTCTCCCACCAGAACTCTGTGGGGAATAGTGGGGAGGCCTGTGGCAGAGTGTGGTTGCTTCTGGTCTTCCCGTTTCCAGAACCCCAGATCTCAGTATAACAAGCCCACCGCCAAGAGCAAAGATGCATGGGTTATCCTGTGGGTTATTTCAGTCATGACCAGTGAAGGAAATGTTGGCACTGTGTCCAGGGGACAGTGGGAGGGGGTTGATACTGCATCCAGGGGGCAGTAGAGGAGGTTGGCACTGTGTCCAGGGGGCAGTGAGAGGGGGTTGGTACTGCATCCAGGGGGCAGTAGAGGAGGTTGGCACTGTGTCCAGGGGGCAGTGGGAGGGGGTTGGTACTGCATCCAGGGGGCAGTAGAGGAGGTTGGCACTGTGTCCAGGGGGCAGTAGAGGAGGTTGGCACTGTGTCCAGGGGGCAGTGGGAGGGGGTTGGTACTGCATCCAGGGGGCAGTAGAGGAGGTTGGCACTGTGTCCAGGGGGCAGTGGGAGGGGGTTGGTACTGCATCCAGGGGGCAGTAGAGGAGGTTGGCACTGTGTCCAGGGGGCAGTGGGAGGAGGTTGGTACTGCATCCAGGGGGCAGTGGAAGTTGGCACTGCGTTCAGGGGGCAGTGGGAGGAGGTTGGCACTGTGTCCAGGGCACAGTGGGCGGAGGTTGGTACTGCATCCATCAGGCAGTGGGAGGAGGTTGGCACTGCATCCAGGGGGCAGTAGAGGAGGTTGGCACTGTGTCCAGGGGGCAGTGGGAGGAGGCTGGTACTGCATCCATGGGTCAGTGGGGAAGTTGACACCGTGTCCACAGGGTAATGGGAAAGGTTGTGCTGTGTCTGCAGGACAGTGAAGAAAGTTGTCACACTGTCCATGAGGAAGAAAGGGGAGGTTGGTGCTGTGTCCAAGGGGCAGTAGAGGAGGTTGGCACTTTGTCCAGGGGACAGTGGAAGGAGGTTGGCACTGTGTCCATGAGGAAGTGGGGGGGTTGGCACTGTGTCAATGGGTCAGTGGGAGGAGGTTGGTACTGTGTCCAGGGGGCAGTGGGAGGAGGTTTGCACTGTTTACAGGGGGCAGTGGGAGGGGGTTGGCACTGTGTCCAGGGGGCAGTGGGAGGAGGTTGGCACTGCATCCAGGGGGCAGTAGAGGAGGTTGGCACTGTGTCCGGGGGCAGTGGGAGGAGGTTGGTACTGCATCCAGGGGGCAGTAGAGGAGGTTGACACTGTGTCCAGGGGGCAGTGGGAGGGGGTTGGTACTGCATCCAGGGGGCAGTGGAAGTTGGCACTGCATCCAGGGGGCAGTGGGAGGAGGTTGGCACTGTGTCCAGGGCACAGTGGGCGGAGGTTGGTACTGCATCCATCAGGCAGTGGGAGGAGGTTGGCACTGCATCCAGGGGGCAGTAGAGGAGGTTGGCACTGTGTCCAGGGGGCAGTGGGCAGAGGTTGGTACTGCATCCATCAGGCAGTGGGAGGAGGTTGGCACCGTGTCCAGGGCGCAGTGGGCGGAGGTTGGTACTGCATCCATCAGGCAGTGGGAGGAGGTTGGCACTGCATCCAGGGGGCAGTAGAGGAGGTTGGCACTGTGTCCAGGGGGCAGTGGGAGGAGGCTGGTACTGCATCCATGGGTCAGTGGGGAAGTTGACACCGTGTCCACAGGGTAATGGGAAAGGTTGTGCTGTGTCTGCAGAACAGTGAAGAAAGTTGTCACACTGTCCATGAGGAAGGAAGGGGAGGTTGGTGCTGTGTCCAAGGGGCAGTAGAGGAGGTTGGCACTTTGTCCAGGGGACAGTGGAAGGAGGTTGGCACTGTGTCCATGAGGAAGTGGGGGGGTTGGCACTGTGTCAATGGGTCAGTGGGAGGAGGTTGGTACTGTGTCCAGGGGGCAGTGGGAGGAGGTTTGCACTGTGTCCAGGGGGCAGTGGGAGGAGGTTGGCACTGTGTCCAGGGGGCAGTGGGAGGAGGTTGGCACTGTGTCCAGGGGGCAGTGGGAGGAGGTTGGCACTGTGTCCAGGGGGCAGTGGGAGGAAGTTGGTACTGTGTCCATGAGGAAGTGGGGGAGGAGGTTGGCACTGTGTCCAGGGGGCAGTGGGAGGAGGTTTGCACTGTGTCCATGGGTCAGTGGGAGGAGGTTGGCACTGCGTCCAGGGGGCAGTGGGAGGAAGTTGGCACTGCGTCCATGAGGAAGTGGGGGGGGAGGTTGGCACTGCGTCCAGGGGGCAGTGGGAGGAAGTTGGCACTGCGTCCAGGGGGCAGTGGGAGGAGGTTGGCACTGCGTCCAGGGGGCAGTGGGAGGAGGTTGGCACTGCGTCCAGGGGGCAGTGGGAGGAGGTTGGCACTGTGTCCAGGGGGCAGTGGGAGGAGGTTGGCACTGTGTCCAGGGGGCAGTGGGAGGAGGTTGGCACTGTGTCCAGGGGGCAGTGGGAGGAGGTTGGCACTGTGTCCAGGGGCAGTGGGAGGAGGTTGGCACTGTGTCCAGGGGGTAGTGGGAGGAGGTTGGCACTGTGTCCATGGGTCAGCGGGGAAAGTTGACACCATGTCCATGGGGCAATGGGAAAGGTTGTGCTGTGTCTGCCGGATAGTGAAGAAAGTTGTCACACTCTCCATGAGGAAACGGGGGGAAGGTTGGCGCTGTGTCCACAGGGCAGTAGGGGGAGGTTAACACTGTCCGTGGGGCAGTGGGGAAAGCTTGGCACTGTGTCCATGTTTTGTGAAGAAGAAAAGCAGATAGGCCAACTCATTCCCCACTACTGACTCTTCAATGACCTAAGAGGGGCCCACCTGTGTGGGCCTTCTGTAGTCGGACGTGTCACCTGGCCACCCCAGGTTACCAGAGAATCTGGACAAGCTAGTTTTATACCTGGGTCCACGACCACCCTGGGTCAAATCAATTCTGTTTGTAAGCAAGAAGCAGTGAGGGACAGTGCGTGGGTCACCTACGGGCTGGACTCAGGCTGGACACAGGGGCAGCACCTTCTCCTGTGCTTCAGGGGAAATGTGGGGTGAAACATAGACTCTGGGAGTCTGGACTGTGGTTATTTTATTTTAAACATCTTTATTGAGACACGATTCCCACGCCACGTAATTCACCCATTTAAAGTGCACAAGTCAATGGCGTTCCACACATTCACAGACTGTGTCACCATCTCCACAATCAATGTTGAACATTCATCCCCACAAAGAAGCCCTGTACCCTCCACACTTCACTTCCCAAATCTTGTGCCCACCCTCTGCCCCCAGCCTCAGGCATCCACCAATCTGTTTCTCTCTATATAGATTTGCCTGCTATGTGCACTTTATATAATGTGCATAAATGGAACCATACATTTTTATATAAAAAAGAGTCACGCATTTTTGCATCCATCCATGTCTGGCTTCTGGATCTTTTCCTGAGAGTGATGTGTCCTCAAGGCTGCCCCTCCTTGGACTGTGTGTCAGCCTTTCATTGCTTTCCATTGCCAAATAACAGTCCATTTTGACACGGCACATTTTGTTTATCCACTAGTTTGTTGATGCATATTTGGGCTGTTCTCACCTTTTGGTGGCTATGAGTCAGGCTGCTACGAACAGTCGCAGACAGTTTTCCATGGGGACATGCGTTTTCACTTCTCTTGGATGTACACCTGTGGATTCATTCATTTTCACACTGCTGATAAAGACATACCCGAGACTGGGTAATTTATAAAGAAAATGAGGTTTAATGGATGCACAGTTCTGTGTCGCAATCATGGTGGAAGGCAAAAGGCACAGCTTACATGGTGGCAGACAAGAGAGAAAGAGAACCAAGAAAAAGGCGAAATCCCTTATAAAACCGTCGGATTTTGTGAGACTGACTTACTACCAGAAGAACAGCATGGGGAAACCCATCCCCATGATTTAACTATCTCCCACGAGGCCCCGCCCACCACACTGGGGAATTATGGGAGCTGCAATTCAGAAGGAGATTTGAGTGGGGACACAGCCAAGCCACAGCAGCCTGGGAGTGGATTTACTGGTCAATTTTCTTTTGAATGTACTCAGGAATATGCATCATTTTGTTTCTGTCATCCAAAAGAGTGAAAGTCACCGATGGTGCCTCATCTGCCACTAAGCAAGAAACGCATCTGCAATTCCCAGGCCATTTCAGTCATGAACCACCCTGCGTCTTTGTCTTTGGCCCAAATAGGAGAAAAATGAATGCTCTGTGATTTTTCCTCCACTTTCCTTCCATATGCTGTTTGTTGTTACCAGGGAAAATGCAAACTGCTGGGTTAGCAGAAAGCCGGACCTATTCTCCTGGAATTTGCTTCTGACACCGGCCTCAGCTGCTGTTTCCTCTGTCCTGAGTCTGGGGGCAGAGGCACAGAGTCCTTCCCTCTGCATCTCAGCTTCTCAGTTCCTCTCGGGAGCAGCTGACAGTGCTTAAGGACCATCAGAGGCATCAACAACCCAGCCAGACCTCTCCCTCGGCCCAGGCTGTGGACACACAGTGTGTTCAGTTATTTCTATTTGCATGTATGTTTTTAAAACCCAAGAGCAAGTTAGAAGAAAACCTATGCAAGCCCCTCCTGGCCTTTCCTGTTGTGAAAGATTTTTTTCAGGGGCTTCAATCTGTCCCTGAGGACTAGAGTGGTAGGTAACATTGACTGAACATTTAGATTGGGCTCAGAGAGTTCCTTCCCTTCCCCACTCATCATTCTTTTGCTAATTCATTCAACAAACAGTCCAGGGCCAGGCCCCGTGCTTGGATTCAGGACAGAGATGTGAATAGAACCCAGTCCCTGACCCTAAAGCCTCACCGTTAAGTGGGCAGGAGCAGCTGAGACGAGGGTGAGCAGAGCCTGGCTGGGGGTGGGGCAGGTCCTGGCTCACAGTGGGGTTGTGGGAAAGGAGGGAGCTCCGGCTCCTCACCCCAGTGCTGGGGACCCACCTTAGAGACAGCTGGTCGGGGGGCACTCTCGCTGTCAGTGATCTTCTATTTCCCTTTGTGGATTTTGCCTACAAAATTGTTCAGAGAATCTCCTCTTTACCCTGTTTGGGAGGGACAGATGCCCACCCTAGGGTCACAGGGATGACCAAACACGCAACACCCAGCCGTGGACAGATGAGACAGACAGTGCTTATGAGTCATATGTACTCAGCCTGGAAAGGGGGCGGGCACTAGGGGCCAAGCAGGGACATGGGGCCCACACTCTGGCACAGATGGCGCCGGCCAGGGCTGTGGGAGGCAGCCTTTGTGGTCCTTGACAAGAGGGTGGGATGACCCTGGTCCGGGGAACATGTGAGTGGCTTATTTGAGTTATTCCGTGGGCTGGCAGTGACGGGACCTGGTTAGTCTGAGGACTGTAGGGCTGGCAGGGGAACTGGTGGGTGGGAACCTTTCCAGCGGGGTGGGCTGTATATCTGGTGAGAGCAGGAAACTCTCAGTGAGGCCTTTGGGCCTTCTGGGAGGCTCAGAGTCAAGGCTGCCCATGAATTTGGGGGCCCTACAGTATAGCGGGCACTAACCATGGGAGTGGGGTCTCTGATGTCCTCCTCACCCACCAGCCCAGCCAGGAAGGGGTTAATGGGTGAAGGCAGTGAGGGTGATGGACTCAGGAGGGCTGGGGCAGCCCAGAACCCGGGAAGAACGTGCTCCTGCACCCGGATGCTCCTTAGGCCTCCCGGCTGCAGGCTCCGGACATGACTTTGTTCCAACCTATTTGGAATCCTCCCTGGTCCGGATATTCGGTCTCCAGCCCTGGCCTATTTTTAACTCACAGAGTTTGCCCTTGGAAGGTGCCCTGGTGGCCATGAGCCTGCCCCCAGAATTCTACGCCTCCTACCTGGCCTCTGAGACCCCTGTGTTCCATCAGGACTCAGTCCTGCCTCAGGCTGCACACTCCACCACCCCCAGGCCAGCACTGACCTTCCTCCGCCCCTCCGCGCCCCTGCCTGGCTGACAGCACATCAGCCTGTGGGCTCGGTGAGTCACCACAGGGAACCTGCTAAGAGGAGGTACATGGTGTATTGTGGGGGTGAAAGCTTCTACTCGACCCTCTGCCAGGGTGCCCAGGTCCCCCAGAGCCCATCCTGAGTCTGTCTGCTGCCTGGTGTGACCACAGAGCTCTGGGCCTCACACAGGCTCCCTGTCTGTGCACGACCTTCAGAAGGGCAGGAGGAAAGGCAACCTCTGAGTTTTCTGGAGCAAACCCCCACGTGTGCACAAGTGTGGCTCGCCCTTGCTCCAGGCCGGGGGAGGTTATCCGTGTTCCCAAGGAGCTGCTTCTCTCTGGAGCTGGCTCTGAGTTCTGCAGCGCTCTGATGATGCCAATGTGGGTGGCAATTCCCGACACCCAGGAAATGGGCATTTGGGCAAGACCACCAGCCCCTCTCCAAGGAGTAACAAGCAGATCGTCACCATCATCCCC
Organism: Saguinus oedipus; assembly: GCA_031835075.1. Lineage (NCBI taxonomy): Eukaryota > Metazoa > Chordata > Mammalia > Primates > Cebidae > Saguinus > Saguinus oedipus. The sequence goes on along the minus strand of CM063175.1, from coordinate 42,181,900 downwards.
GCAGTTTGCCGAAGGCGTCTCCAGCACAGGATCTAGAAGAACAGGATTTGTGTTGAAGACAAGAGTTCAAGGGCGCTGGTCCTTTCGTAGGCATCTTTAAGCACCTAGTATGTGCCATGCACAGTCTTCAATCCTAACCAAAAAAATAAAAAAGTGGAGGCAGGGAGGTAAAAATCTCTGCACTCACATTATACTGGGTGCCAGAGGGGACAGGAGAGATTGTTAGAATACACGTGATGTTCACTCCTAGGAGGAAAGAGTGAGGTGGCCTGGGCTCGGTGTGCCGGGAAGGGGAGTGGTTCTCTGGAACCGGCCAAACCAAGAAGGAGGGGTGAGGGAGTGAAGCAGGTGCGGCCTGCAGAAAGCAGAGGCCGGGGGCGGAGGGGAGAGGGGAGAAGGGCATCACGAAGGCCCTGAGGCAGGCCAAGGACTGCAAGGACGTCTGCATGGCCATACTGGGCCACATGATTATGGAGGAGGATGATGCCGCTCTTCCCACAGGAGGGTTGACCAGGCCCATAGGGCCCTGTGACCGTCAGGGCATGGGGCAGAGAAACAGCACAGTTGGGTAGACTTAGACTCTGTGAGCCTCGCACCAGCCGTAGTGGCCAGGCAGAAGCAGGGAGGCTGCTCCCGGCCTGGGCACCACCCAGCTCGCACCACAGCTGTCTCCGGCCTTTTCCAGCCAGCTGCCCACACACACTGTCACCTCCGGCTTCTGCCTTTTCTTTCCCTCCTGTGAACATTTTATAGCCGTTTCTGGGGTCATGCCTTCCTGGAGGGGGACAACAATGCATGAACCAGCCCATCCCCAGAACTGATGTGCCCTTGTCTGAGGTTCTGCCCACACTGTGACCCGCGGACGGTGCTGTAGCAACTCACACGCTGGTAGCTCATCTGACCTTTGCATTTGGGTTTTGGGGAAAGGGGGTTCCAACCGTCAAAGAATGTCCTTTCTGGAAGATTCTAGAAAGAGATAAGGAATGTTCCCCACAGCAGGGAGATGACCGAAGCGCTCGGCGGTCCCCGGGGCTGAAAGCAGAGCTTATTATTTTGATATGAGGGCTGGAGGCTCACATAGAACTTGACTCAGCCTTACTGATGAGATGCGGACACTGGCATCTGAAAGTTTAAAGTAAGTAGCTCTGGCCAGGTGCGGCGGCCCACGCCTGCAATCCCAGCACTTTGGGAGGCCGAGGTGGGTGGATCACCTGAGGTCAGGAGTTCGAGACCAGCCTGGCCAACATGGTAAAACCCTGTCTCTACTAAAAACAAAAAAATTAGCCGGGCATGGTGGCTAGATCTGTAGTCCCAGCTACTTGGGAGGCTGAGGCAGGAGAATTGCTTGAACGTGGGAGGCAGAGGTTGCAGTGAGCTGAGATTGTGCTGCTACATTCCAGCCTGGGCAACAGAGTGAGATTCTATCTCAAAAATTATAATAAAATAAGTAGCCCCACCACTGCACACAGGCGCCTGATCTAGAAGCCAGATCTCTCCAGCAGAGCCTCACGGTCCCTTGGCCTGGGCTGCCCCTCCCTCACTGGCTCTGACTCCTCCACCAAGGGAGTGACCAGTCCTTCCATAGGGGTGCGTTTTGCCTCGCACATCGCTTGGGGAAAAAGTTCTTCTTTGGTTTGAAAGTATGGTTATTATCAATTTTACAGTGTTCTCATACATTTTGGAGCCATTTATTTTTTTCCCCCAAACTGTTTCTGCAAACCCGTGGGGAGGCTGTAGGCCCCGAGCCTGTGTGCCTGCTGGGTCACTGGCCTGGTGGTGCTCACAGCCTCCTCCTCGCCCCCTCTTCCTGCCTCCTTGGGGCCTGCTGACTCGGGGGTTTGGCTCTCGGAAGCAGCACTTCCTGGCATCTGGTCCCTGCCCTCCGGAACATTCTGCCCTTCCTGGGAACACGCCTTTGCACTTGCTGCAGTCTGGTTCTCCTCCCACACGCCCTGCGAGGCCCTCACCAGCCTCCGGAGGGGTTGAGGGCAGCCAATGCGACCTGCCCCGCTGGCTGTCTGGACCTCAGCCCCCGCACTGGAGTTGCAGAAAACATGGGTCTCACAAGGTGAACGGATTCTTCTATGGGAGCTGAGGATCCTGACACTCAGTCATCTCTAAAATTGTTCCCTAACTGTCCCTGTCCCCAGATTCATTTTTCTTAAGCATTCAATTACATTAAGCTCCTAGCAGCACGCTCATTTAAATTTTCCAGTTTTATACCCCATAAAAAACAGTGACAGGGTAATAGGATGGCTTCCTCCTTTGGTCTTCTTTCCCCCTCACCCAGCATTTCTCTGCATCTTCTTCCCCAAGTGTCTCAAGGGCTTTGGACCCCAAGGACAAGGCTGTGGGACAGACTGGCCAGAGGGGCCTCAAGCAGGCACCTGCTTTCCCTCCCAGCTCTGCTCCCAGCCTGGTGGGATGGCCTGGGAATGCAAGGCTGGCCGAGTCTGTCTCACTGGGGGACGCTGCAGGCAAATGCTCACACAGCTGACTCCTGAGGTCTATCTCACACGCCTTGCAGAAGCTCCCATAGCTTTGGCCGTTGGGCGTCAATGCTTCTTCTCAGGCGCTCAGACCCTGGCACTTCTTGAGTGCAGGTGGCCCAGCTGTGCACACTCCCTGCCTTTGGGAGCCAGCCTGGGCCAAGGTGGCCAACCCCAAGACCTGCCCTGGGGAGGTGTGGACAGAGGGGTCGGCTTGTCGCGTAGGGAACTCACAGGGAGGCCTTCTGGTTGGATGGAGAAGCGATGCTTGCAAACAGTAAAGCATCGTTTATTGAACCATATCTCTGGGTCAGGTTTTGCTCTAAACCCTTTACCACGTTATTTGACTGAATCCTCATAGAGCTGTGAAACCTCAGCGTCATCATCTTCCTTCTAAAGAAGCCAACCATGCTCTGAGGAGCCTGGCAACCTCCCCAGGTGGGTGGTGCCAGCAGAACTCAAACCCAGGCTCGTGGCTGTGCCCTTTATTTCCAGTCCAACCATCTCTCCCTGATTCCTTCCCCCAAGGAGCCCTCATTGATGTTTCTAGAATGTTCTAAAATGGTTAGAATTTGTCCAGTCTTTTCACTCATTCCTGTCTGAGGTGTGACTCACCAATGTCGTCAGGGAGAAGGCACTGGGTCTGAGCTCCAGGAGTGCATTCCCAAGTCCGACTGACCATCTGAGTGGAATCTGAACCTACACCGTATTGCTTATGGGGTCTTCACCAAGCCCAAGTTAACCTCATCTGTAAAATGGGTCCAACTGCTCTAACGAAAAGACCCGGGACTACAATGACTTCAACAAGACGGATGTTTGCCTCTTGCTCATGTAACAGCCTCAGGTAGGCGGCCTCCTTCTGTGAGCTCAGTCAGGACCAGGGTTTCTCTCCCCCTAGCCCTGAATAATACTCTTGGAATTGTCCCCTGCTGCATGCTTGAAAGTTGCCCACCAAACCCCATCATGATCCGCGTGACTCAAGAAAGAAGGAAACAAGCAGAAAGCAGGAGATATCTTTGAAGGAAAGACTGTACAGCGTGTGGCAATTCACCACTTTCCAGTCACTTTGCAAAGACGACAACTTCGTCCAGAGACCAAATCTAGCTGCAAGGGAGGCTGGGAGCAGAATCTCCAACCATGTAGCCAGGGGTCCTACTAAAACTCAGAGAAATCAGACTTGTATTGCTAAAAAGAAAAGGCATAAAACAGATGCTGGAGGCTCACGAGTCTCCACCACAGGCGATAATACCAAACTCACAGGTATTCTGGGAACATGAAATGAGAAGTGTGAATAAAGTTTTGCATGTGCAGGGCACGTGTTGTCTAAAACCACCTGAAATGGATTTGCTTCTGTCACCACCTTATTCTCAGGTAATGCCAGTTCAACCACCTGCAATGACAATCATCATGCTTTTTTAACATCCCATTTCCCTAGTAAAATACACCAATCTCTAATGATAGTTTATTAGTCACTGCTGCCTTCATTTGTTTCACAGTTCAGGTGCAAACAGAAGCCTGGTTTATCATTACACCAGGTTCAGCAAACACTCTCTTGATATACTAATTCTTGCAGGTTTCAAAACAGTTTTGATCATAAGAAATTTACAGTGCACCTTGGAAATACTTTTAAAACAACGCAGCATACTCTTTGACCCAGCAACTTCACTGTTGAAATTGTACACAAGGGAAATAACCACAGAAAAGCAAGGAGATTTATCTGCGGGTATGTTTCTCCCAGCAATATTTATAACCACTGAAGAATGGGAAACACCCTAAATATTGAAGAGCAGAGGCTTGTTAAATGAATTATACAACAGCTATATGATGAAATGCTACACAGCTTTAAGAAATTATGCTGTTGAAGAATATTCAAATATGTGGAAAAATATCCATGATATATTTGTTAAAGCCAAAATCAAATTTTAAAACAGTATGTGAAATTATAATCTCCAGTCAGTAAGAACATGGGCTCCAGAAACAGAAAGATTTGAATCTCCCTTTGGCTGGGTACATAATTAAGGTCTGTGGGCAAGTTACTTAACTTTGTCCTCAGTTTTCTCATTCTTAAAATGTGAATTCAGGCCCGGTGAGGTGGCTCATGCCTGTAGTCCCACCACTTTGGGAGGCCGAGGTGGGTGGATCACCTGAGGTCAGGAGTTTGAGACCAGCCTGGCCAACATAGTGAAACCCCATCTCTACTAAAAATACAAAAAATTACCCAGGCGTGGTGGTGCACACCTACCTGTAATCACAGCTACTCGGGAGGCTGAGGCAGGAGAATCGATTGGACCTGGGAAACGGAGGTTTCAGTGAGCAGAGACCATGCCATTAAACTGCAGCTTATGCAACAAGAGTCAAACTCCATCTCAAAAAAGTGTGGATTCAAATATACCCTTCTCGAAGGACAACCATGCAAAGCCTCTTCCCCTTCTTTCCATGCAGCACACCTGGTGGGTGGTCCCCCAGCCTCTATTCGGATACCTCCTGTGCACGTGGCCCTGCGGGCGGTCCTCCAGCCTCTATTCGGATACCTCCTGTGCACCTGGCCCTGTGGGCGGTCCCCCAACCTCTATTTGGATACCTCCTGTGCACCTGGCCCTGTGGGCGGTCCCCCAGCCTCTATTTGGATACCTCCTGTGCACCTGGCCCTCATCACCTCCTGGTACTGCCTATAACAGTAAGAACTCTAACAGCAAACTACACATGAAGTAATGGAACCCATTTAAAACCCATTCTCTTTTCTTTTTTCTTTCTTTTTTTCGAGATAAGATCTCACTCTGTTGCCCAGGTTAGAGTGCAATGGCACAGTCGTGGCTCACTGCAGTCTCCACCTCCCGGGCTCAGGGATCCTCCCACCTCAGCCTCCCAAGCAGCTGGGACTACCAGGTGCTCACCACCACACCCAGCCTAAAACCTACATTCTCAGATCTGGGACTTGCGTTTCCATCGTTATTACCAATAAGAGAGCTGTGGATGATTGACAGATACAAGTGGTTGTGGCAGGGATTCTTTTTCTTTTCAGGATCCTGGGAAGTTGACTTTGATTGTTTCTGGACCAGCTCGAGAATGAGGGGCTGGCAATTAATCACCCTTGGTCCCATTGTCATGGGTTGAAGGAAGTCTACAGAGTAGCTTTGTCAGGGCAGGGGACATGAACAGAGCCCTAGGAGCAGGTTCCAGATGAGACACCTTATGAACACTCCAAGTGCAAAGTCTCACCACAAGTGAGACTCAGTCAGTGCTGTGAGTCCATCCCAGCCTGGCCACTGTAGAATCGGGTGACCTTGGGAAAGTCACTCTCAACGTGGTAGCTTCCTTGGCTGAGAAAAGCTAATTAGAGGGAAGTCAGAGGTCTCAAGACATCCTTCCGAGGCAGGGTGACTGTACTAGTCTGATGAGTAAGACATGCCCGAGACTGGGTAACTTATAAAGGAAAAGAGGTTTAACAGATACACAGTTCCACGTGGCTGGGGAGGCCTCACAACCACGGCAGAAGGCGAAAGGCACTTCTTACATGGTGGCAGGCAAGGGAGAAATGATGGCCAAGTGAAAGGGGTTTCCCCTTATAAAACCATCAGACCTCATGAGGCTTCTTCACTACCACAAGAACAGCATGCGGGAAACTGCCCCCATGATTTAATTATCTCCCACCAGGTCCCGCCCACAACACATGGGAATTATGGGAGTTATAATTCTAGAAGAGACCTGGATGGGGACACAGCCAAACCATATCATTTAAATGTCACCTGATGAAGAAGAGCAAGGTGCCAAGCGAGCAGGGAAAGATGCTGTGGCCACAGTAGGGGAGAACAGGGACCCAGAACATCTCTGCTTCCTCTCTACGGCACTCAGGGACCAAAGGGCCTCAGAGGGAACTTGCTGCACCTTCATCCTGGTCTTTACTGTCCCATAAAATTCATGCCTGTGACACCATGCACAGAGCCAAGGGGCAGCAGCAGCCCAGATGCCTACCATTGGCTGAGTGGAGCGGCAAGTTGAGGCCACTGCCTGTGGTGGCTGTTGCTCACTCACGAAAGGAATGAAGTTCTGGTTCACCCTGCAGCAAGGATGAACCCTGACAACTTACACCAGGCCCAAGAAGCCAGGCACGGAGGACCACACGTGGCACAACTCCATGTATATGGAATGTCCACCATGGGGAACTACTTAGAAACGGAAATCAGATAAGCGCTTGCCGGAGGCTGGGGGGCGAGGGGAATGAAGAGTGACTGCTAATGGGTGTGAGGTTTCTTCGGGGTGATGAAAATGTTCTGGAACTAGGTAGAGGTGGTGGCCGTGCAATACTGTGAAGTTCTAAATGCCACTGAACTACATGCTTGAACCTGCTCGGTCTGCATATGTACCCCGTATGTATAATCAATAAATTTAAAAATAAAGAAAATGTTTCATTTTATGTCATGTCAATTTTACCTGCACACAAAAATCCAAAGCAAAATAATAATAGTGTTGGCTGGGCACAGTGGCTCACGCCTGTAATCTGAGCACTTTGGGAGGCCAAGGTGGGTGGATCACATGAGGTCAGGAGTTCAAGACCTGCCTGGCCAACACGGTGAAACTCTGTCTCTACTAAAAATATAAAAATTAGCTGGGCATGCTGGCACGCACCTGTAATCCCAGCTACTAGGGGTGCTGAGGCAGGAAGATCGCTTGAACCTGAGAGGTGGAGGTTGCAGTGAGCCAAGATCGTGCCATTGTACTCCAGCCTGGGCTACAGAGTGAGACTCCATCTCAAAAATAAAAATAAAATAATAATAATAGCATCCACACCGTAACAGGGAATAATGATCACCTGACACCACGTGGCACTCAGTAGGGGCTTTTTTTGTTTGTTTTTTGAGACAGGGTCTCACTTTGTTACAATGCTAGAGTGCAGTGGCATGCTCATAGCTTGCTGCAGCCTCAACCTCTCAGGCTGCCGTGATCCTCCCAACTCAGCCCACCAGGTAGCTAGGACCACAAGCATGGACCACCGTGCTTGGCTAATATTTGTATTTTCTGTAGAGAAGGGGTTTCACCGTTTTGCCCAGGCTGGTCTCGAACTCCTGGGCTACATTGATCTGACCACCTTGGCTTCCCAAAGTGCTGGGATTACAGGAGTTAGTCACCACCCTTGGAGGCAGAGGAGTTTTTAATCCTGCACTGGTTTAGCTCTCCCTGCCCAGCTGTCTGGCAGAGGACACCCTGTCCGCGGAGTCTCTCTGCCTCCTTGTGGTCATGACGGCATGGCCAGGGCTGGACCCCGGTGTCCAGGCCCCTAATCTGGTGCTCTTCCCTGCCCCGTAATCTGGTGCTGTCCCTTCCTCTTCTCTGGGACACACTCCACTGGTTCTCCAGTGGCTGCTCGTGACTCTGTGGAGAGACTGTGGGCATCTGGGCACGCCACACACAGGCAGCTCCTGATGTGGGAAGTTGTATTCCCAGTACCTGCCTCACCAAGGGGTAGCAATGTGCCCGTTGTTCTAAATACTCTTCCATAATCCTGGCTGTGCTCCTGGCAGGTGGGAGGTGTCTGTCTTGGTGTGTGGTGGTGGAAATGGTCTCCATTTGTTCAACAAACTCTTCCTGAGCCCACTGTGCTGCTCACGCAGACCCCATGCTGGGTCTAGGGCTTCCATGGTGAGCAGGACACCTGAGACCCAAGCACAGGGACCTTGCCACCTAACTGCATGATGATGGGTCACCAGAATGCCACCTCCTGAATATTCCAAAAGCAGAGCAGAGGGCTGGGGATGTATGCCATGGGGCAGAGCCTCCCACAGAGTGACCCAGGCTGCTACTTAGAGGAAGGGCAGGAGTCACCATTGTCCTCATCCTCCACACCAAGACAGGAGGGGAAGGGGTCCCTTAGGGGGTCCCTTTTCCTCCCCCAGCCTTCCATTCCTCTATGGGTGAAGTTCCTGAGCCAGAAGAGTGACCCAGTGTGCGGACTGAAGTCCTCAGAGGGAGGGCAGGACAATAGCATGGTCAGGTGTGCATTTGGGGGAATTCCTTCAACTACAGCTGAGAGACTAGATCCGAGGGTGCTAGATTGGAGCAGGGAAGCCCTGCTGGCCCAGGTGAGAGGTGCTCATAGGTTCCTGGGTGATGATGAAGGCATTGGGCAAGGAGAGAGGCATGGGGTTGGGAGCTATTGGGGAGAAGGATTCATCATCTGGGCCTGGTGTTGAGTGGCTTGGGAGCGGGGGAATGGCAGAGCATCTGGCCTTGGTGAGGGATGGAGGGTGGGGCCTTCACTGAGATGCAGGCACTGAGGATGAGGGGCTCTGACTTCATCCATCCTGGCAGCTACAGCCAAACGCCATAGCCTCAGTGGCTTATAAACAGCAGACATTTATTTGTCACAGTTCTGAAGACTGGGAAGTTCACAGTCAAGGCATGGCAGATTCCCTGTCTGGTGAGGGTTTGTTTCCTGGTTCATCAATGACATTTTGTATGTGTCCTCGGATGGAAGGGGTGAGGGAGTTCTCTGGAGCCTTCTTTTGTTTTATTAATTTTTTCTTTATAATTGACAAATATTAATTGTATATATTTACAGAGTGCTTCGTGATGTTCCAATGCATGTAGACACAAAGTAATTACTGTGTCTATCACTTTAAATAGTTATTTCTTTGTGGTGACAGCATTCAAAATCTTCTCTTAGCTATGTTGAAGTATATGATACATTGTTACTTACTGTAATCACTCTACTGTGTGACAGAACACCAGAACTTCTTCCTAACTGTGACTTTGTACCCACTGAGCAGCTTCTCCCAGTCCCCCTCCTCCCTGCCCTCGCCTGTCTTTGATAACCCTATTCGACTCTCTATTTCTATAAAATCAGCTTTTCTAGATTCCACATGTGAGTGAGATCATGCAGTGTTTGTCCTTCTGTGCCTGGCTTATTTCACTTACCATAATTCTCTCCACGTTCATCCATGTTGCCACAAATGACAGGATATCATTCTGTTTTATGGCTACATAGCATTCTACTTTCTACATACCACGTTTTCTTTGTCCTTTCTCCATTAGATTGGCATTTACATTGATTCCATATCTTGGCTATGTGACTGATGCCACAATAAGCATGGGTGTGCAGATGCTCTCTTTGACCTACTTAGCCCATTTCCTTTGGATGTTTTCCCAGTAATGGGATTGCTGGATCATGTGGTATTTCTATTTTTAATTTTTGGGGAAACCTCCATGCCGTTTTTCAGAGTGAATGTTCCGATTTACATTACCTCCCCAAAAGTAACAGTTCCCTTTTCTGCACAGCCTTGCCAGCATTTGTGATTTTTTTTTTTGGCATTTTTGATAATTGCCATTCTAACTGAGGTGAAGAAATATTTTGTCATGGTTTTGATTTGCATTTCTCTGATGATTAGTGATGTTGAGCATTTTTTCATATATTTGTTGTCCATTTGTATGTCTTCTAGACCCGTATCTCTCACCATATACAAAAGTCAATTCTAAAGCAATTAAAGACTTACAGAAAAGACTCAAAGCTCTGAAACTCCTAGAAGAAAACACTGGGGAAAAGCACCAGGATGCTTTCCTGTGCAAGGATATGGTTTTAGTTAGTTAGTTTGTTTAGTAAGACCTACAAAGCACAGGCAACAAAAGAAAACAGACAAATGGGATTACAATAAACTAAAAATCTTTCCCACAACAAAGAAAACAATAAAGTGAAGAGAAAACCTCCAGAATGGTCGAAAGCATTTGCAAACTATGCATCTGACAAGGGCCTCATATCCGGAATCTATGAGAAACTCAAACACTAGCAAATAGCAAAATAACAAAATTGTTTTAAATGGACAAAAGGCTTGGGGCGTCTTTTGAAACAGGACTGATCCCATTCACGAGACTGCCTCCTTCATGACCTAATCACCTCCCAAAGTCCCCACCTCCTGACACCATCATCTTAGAGATGAGGATTTTAACATAGGAACTTGGAGGGGATGCACATTCAGACCACAGCAATAAGGTTAAAAAAGATGGCAGAAGGCCAAGATGGGTGGATCACCTGCGGTCAGGAGTTCGAGACCAGCCTGGCCAGCATGGTGAAACCCCATCTCTACTAAAAATACAAAAAATTAGCCTGGCGTGGTGGTGGATGCCTGTAATCCCAGCTACTCTGGAGGCTGAGGCAGGAGAATCACTTGAATCTGGGAAGAGGAGGTTGCAGTGAGCCAAAATTGTGCCATTGCACTCCAGCCTGGGTGACAAGAGCAAAACTCCAGCTCAAAAAAAAAAAAGATGGCAGAAGACATTGACTGTCAGACCCCTGCAGGCCACCCTCGTGAAGCTGAGGGAAGGCAATAGAGACCTGGCAGAATCTTGAGTGGCCAGGCAGTGTAGATGTGTACACTGATGGGCAGAAAGACTGAAGACAGGAACAAACAGTGGGCAGGCAGTACACAGAGACACAGCTCTGAGCACCAAGTGCAGCGACAAGCCCCACGTGACCAGGACTTGAGAAGTAACTAAGGGCTTGCCTAATTTTTGTCCCCATTTTCAACTTGTATTCCAGCTCCAAGTATGCTCCCCCTCTCCGATCCCACAGGACCCTGGTTTCTTGGCCACCTCCAGCCCCCGGGGTCAACAGGCTCTGCTGGGCCTCACCTGGAGCCTCCCCTTCTCCACTCTGGGGCTTCCCACTCCCCTGCCCGTCTCTGAGTCTCCGCCAGGGCAAACCATGGTGGCCAGCTCCCTTGTCACAGCAGGTTCTGAGTAAATTGCCTCTGCTTGTTCTCACCTGGAGGGGTTTTCCCTTCTGGCTACACTCACTGGTTAGTGTCTGATGTGTAACTGAAGCCTAGGGTTGGGTGGGATTGCGGGGTGATGTGTTACATGAGAAAAACAGAGCCTCAAGGCTGGAATCCACAGGAACCTCATCACTGACTGGGCGGTGAATGACTGGGAAGGAGGGAGGGGCTGGAGATCTGGAGGGAGGCCTGTGGGTGGGCACCTGTGTGGGCACAGCAGCTGGGGGACAGGGGCTGCCCGGCGCACATACTCCGTGCTTCACTGGCCTTGTCTTGGCACCATGGCAGGTGGCATGGGTGGATGGGAGCTCCAGGTCAGCCTCTAGCTCTGCACTGACCAGGGGTATCCCCACCCCCAGCTCCCCACATCCACCTCATCTTTTCCCACCTGCTGACGAAGCTAAACCCAGTTTAATAGTCACATTTCAAGCATGTGATCTGTGCCCAGCCCCACTGCTGCACAAATTCTAAGGGTGTGAAAAACCACACAAACAAGAGATATGAAAGGCCAAGTCCTCTTCAAGGAGCCTCGCTGTCAGCAAATGCTCCAGACCCTTCCACGGACCGCGCTGAACACGGTCATTCTTGACGAAAGGAAACAGGCCCAAGGAGCATCCAATGTATGGTGTCTAAGCCAGTTCCAGGCAGTCAGGGGTCCTGAGTTAACACCACTGGTACCAGAGCTGAGGGAGGGACTGCGTCGGGGAGACCTTGATCAACTGATACAGAAGTTCAGTTAGACAGGAAGAGTAGGTTGAGGAGATTTGCCTAACAACCTGGTGACTATGGTTAATAACACTGCACTGCAGGCTTGAAAAGTGCTGCAAGCAGCCTTTGAGGGTACCTGCAGAGGAATGAGAGTGTAAGATGTCAAGCTAAATAACCGAGAAAGGCTCTCGAAAGGAATATCACATTTGCTCGGGAGTCAGGACTGGAATGGGAGTATTCATGCCACAGCAAACTACGTGTGTGTCAGGGAGAAACAGGAAGATGAAGGTTTTTCAGGGAAAAATGAGGAGGGTCACATAATTGCTTTGAGATAATTATCCCTGTCTGCAAAGATCAGTAACATGAGTGATGCCAGTCCAGGCGGGGACGGGCAGTTCCTGGGCAGATGTCCATGCAGAAATATTTGTGTGTGCAAAGCTGTGATGGCCTTTGTGCAAGGTTGTGGTGTTTGCAGAGTCTTCTGCGATAGCTTTGTCTGCAGGCATCGAGCATGAGTGCCTCCCCTCCTGGCCTTCCCTGGCTCCATTTGTCAGGGTTTTTAACACAAGCGACTCCACTTTGATTCCTACAGCTTTCACGGAGGTAATACATATGTTAATCTGCTTGCCTGAGCTGATCCACACAGCATACATATCTCAAGACATCATGTTGTGCGCCAGAAGTATGTACAATTTTTATGTGTCGATTAAGAAATGAATAAATAAAACTAATGCCACTTGGCTTTGTAGTGAGCCATCAGTTCCTCTCTGAGCAAGCTGAAGAGACTTAGGTTATTTTTCTATTTTTATCTTTCTTTTTTTTTTTTTTTTTTGAGATGGAGTTTCGCTCTTGTTACCCAGGCTGGAGTGCAATGGCATGATCTTGGCTCACCTCAACGTCCGCCTCCTGGGTTCAAGTGATTCTCCTGCCTCAGCCTCCCGAGTAGCTGGGATTACAAGTGTGCACCACCATGCCTGGCTAATTTTTGTATCTTTAGTAGAGATGGGATTTCACCATGTCGGCCAAGCTGGTCTCGAACTCCTGACCTCAGGTGATTCACCTGCCTCACCTTCCCAAGGTGCTGGGATTACGGGCGCTAGCACCTCACCTGGCTGAGACTTAGGTTAAATGTGACCTCCATGCCAAGGTTTTGAGTCACCACAGGCGAGAACCCACGTGGTGCCTCAATGACACTGTGGAACTCAATGTCACTGAGTTCACTGAGGGCCTCCTATGTGCCAGGGTCCCCCGCCTGAAAATTACATCACCAGAATATGCCCATCATCTAGCTCAGCCTTGGAAATCCCCTCTACACTCGGCACCTAGCCCGCCCCTGGAAATCCCCACCAAAACCTGTCCAATAGCACATTGTGCCATCCGGAAATCCCGCCTACCTACCTATAGCAGCTTGCCACGTCCACGTCCTGTTTCTCCACAGCCAATCAAACGCCTTCACTCCCTATAAAACCCCCACGCCCAGAGGAGTCGGGCGTGACTTCTCTGGCCCCTTTCCCGGGGACCTCAGAACCTCGCCTGGGAGCCGAATGAATTGGCATCTAATTGTTCTCATGCAGGCCTCAGTTTCCTCATTTTCAACCCAGCAATAAACCTCACAAGACAATATCCCTTACACCAGGCTTTGGGGTTACAGGGATCCATAGTTCACATTCCCTCTCCAGTCTCCTCCACCATGAGCGGGTGAGGGGTGTGAAGAACAAAGGTGAGGTCCGCGCAGTGCCCTGCACACGGTGGATGCTTCTGTTTAGCTTTTTTACCTGGATCTTCCCGCTCATCCTTCACCAGAGCTTGCAAGGTGAGTGTATTCTGTCATTTCTGTCATGTGGTATGAAGCAGGACTGAGGCATAGGGAAGCAGTTAAAGTGAAGGTCACAATGTTAGAAAGTGGATTGAAATTCATGCAGGGCACCCTGTAGTGGGTGCTCAGCCTGTTCACTCTGCTGCACTGCAGGCCGGTCATCCAGAGATCAAGTGTGGTCATACCCACTTCCCAGACAAATACAGGATAACAGACACCGGGGCCTACTTGAGGGTGGAGGGGAAGAGTGAGGATCTAAAATCTACCTGTCGGGTACCACGTTTGTTACCCAGACGACAAAACAGTCTGTACCCCAAAGCCCCACGATATGCAATTTACCTACGTAACAAATCTGCACGTGCATCCCTGAACCTAAAATGCAACTTTCAGAACATAAATAAATAAAATAAATGTCCTTCTGCGAGGGAGGCTGATGGGATAGGAACAGACGGATGAGATGCCTCCACCAGAGCCGCTTCCATTCCAAGCCTTAGACGTTCTTCTCCACCTTGAAATCATTTAGTGACTTAACAAAATTCTAATAAATTAAAAAATAAATTGACTAAGGCTTAATCAAGCAAGTCATTTAAACGCCTCTGGAAATGGAATGCACCAAAAGTATGCAAATCCCATGTTAATCTGCGCTCCTCTTAAAGCGTTATTGGGGAGCTTGCTCTCTATGCAGATATGGCTGGAGTCGGAGGGAGAAGGGAGAAAGAAACTTCTGGGAGCCGGACATTTTTTTTCTTCATAAATTAATTTTTACCTCAAAAGACTTGGACTCCTTCACGAACGGTGCTCGAGCACATTGCAACGCATCTTTATTTTTGTCCGGCTTGCTTTTTCTCATCTCAGAACCAAGAATTCTCTTTAGACCCGCCAGCAAGTCGGGGGCTGCCAGAGACAGTTTCTCCAGGTCCCCAGCAGGTGACGAGCATCTCAGAGATGGAAAATTACTGGAGACTGCAGGAAGAGCCTAAAAGTCTTAAAACCAACCCCTCCAAGCTTTCACAATCACAGTCAGCACCGCACATTTCAAATGCAAATCCTGCCTCATTCTTTGAGAATAACTGCACATTTAACTCCAAAGCCATTTCGCAATTAGCCCTGTTTCCCACAGGGAATTTCAGCCCTGGGTAAATTCAAACCCGCTGCTTGAACAAAGGATTTCTGCAAACTTTCCTTTCAGTCTCTGTGGTCGGGTTAGGGGGTGGCTCTTAAGTGTCATTGTGGGGTTCCCCATGTGGTCTGAACTCTCTGGGAGGCCTGCATGCCCCCTCCCTAAGGCCTGCTCAGGCCGGCCCAGCAGCACTCTGGGACAGCAGGCTGTGCATTTGTGGAGCACGCACAGGGCACAGGGTGCGTTTACTGCATCTTCTCATCCGACCACCGCAGCAGGTTCTAGGACAGACGGGGAGGGCGGCGTTAGAAAAAGAAGTTTTTGTGCTTCCAGAAGTTTGTGGCATCTGTAACAGAGTCTGCAACTTCTTCCTGTAAAGGGCCACTTAGTAAATGTTTTCTGTTTTTGTCACCACACACGTTCCTGTCACAACACCTTATGAACCCCAAATATCTGAGACAGGTCTCAGTCAATTTAGGAAGTTTATTTTGCCAAAGTTAGGGAGACACACCTGTGAGGCACACTCTGAATGAAAACACCACCTAAACAGGCTTTGAGCAAGCAATGAGGCTGTTTATTTACCCGGGTGTGGGCAGGCTGAGTCCTAAAAGAGAGTCAGCCAATTGCAATCAGGAGCGGAGGGCAGTGGGATAGGAGTTAGTTCTATCGGTTTGGGGTAGGCAGTGGAAAGTTACAGAAGTTGCATTTCAGGGCGGTTTTTGCAAGCTGTGGGGGTGTCATGGGGGGGTGTCTCAAGCTCTAAGGTCCAGTGTCACAAGGTTGGCTTATCAGTTGAGGCAGAACAATGGTGGAATGTCACAAGGTCGGTTAATCAGCCACTGCAGGAGCTAGCTGTTCTTCTCCTTTTGCAGTTTTCTTGTTATCTCAGACTTCCTGGCTCCGGGAGGCCGTCTGGAGGTGTACGTGTGGGTCACAGGGCTCACCATGGCTTGACAATGGTGTAGTCAGTTCAAAGAACCTTGCAACACCTAGGACACAGCCTCAGGGGGTCCTGACAATGTGTGCCCGAGGTGGTTGGGACACAGTTTGGTTTTATAAATTTTAGGGAGATATGAGACATCAATCAATATATGTAAGAAGAACGTTGGTTCAATTCAGAAAAGCAGGACAACCGTAAGTGAGGGAGGGGGCTTCCAGCTCACAGGTACGTAAGAGACAAATGTTGCATTCTTTTGAGTTTCTGATTAGCCTTTCCAAGGGAGGTCATCAAATCGGAGGGGTGACTGAATAGAGTGGGAGGCAGGTTTGCCCTAAGCAGTTCCCGGCTCGACCTTTAGCTTACTGATTCTGGGGACCCAAGATTTACTTTCCTTCCACAACCTCACCGTCACGGTGATCTCGAAGCGGTGAAGATAACATATAAACCTGTGAACAAGGCGGTGTTCCAACAAAAGTTTATTTACAAAAATAGGCAGGAGGGCCGGGTGATGGACGGGTTCGACCCATGAGTGGTCATCTGCCAGCCTGTGATCTATAGATTGACAGGATGCTGAGATGGGAGCAGCCAGTGGATCACAGCAGATTGGAACAAACAACACGCTAGTGTACGAGTTAAAGGAGGAAAGAAACACAAAACACGGTGTGGCAGTCAAAGACAGGTTTTCTTTTTCTTCTTTTTTATTTGAGATGGAGTCTTGCTCTGTCGCCAGGCTGGAGTGCAATGTTGCGATCTCAGCTCACTGCAACCTTCACCTCCCTGGTTCAAGCAATTCTCCTGCCTCAGCCTCCTGAGTAGCTTGGACCCATTACATGTGCCACCACGCCCAGCTAATTTTTGCATTTTTAGTAGAGATGGGGTTTCACCATGTTGGCCAGGATGGTCTCCATCTCCTAACCTTGTGATCCGTCCCCCTCAGCCTCCCAACGTGCTGGGATTACAGGCATCAGCCACCCTGCCTGGCCAACAGGTTTTCTTTAAAGAAAACCTGACAGGTGCTCCTGGCCAGTTGCAATCAGGAGCGCTTTCTCTTACAGACTGAGAGCGTGTACTGGTTTTAGGGTGAGGGAACTTATCACAGGCTTTGAACATTTCTGTGTGTGACTTTATGGCGGGGTTGGAATCTCTCTGGGAGGAGGGGAGTTTCTCTTGGGGCTGACATCTTCCTGGTCCAGAGTGGGGTTTATTTCAGGGCTAGCATGTCTCCGGTCAGCTTTTATTAAGGTGAACTTGAGAATGAGGGGCTTGTCCAAAATGGCGACGCTCCAGCTATGAGTGTGGAACATTTTCCCAAAGGTGTAACCGTGATTGGTTCATATCCCATTGTTTTCTTTATGGAATGACTAGAGTGACCAGTTGACTCCATTCAAGACCTGATGCCTGCGGGCCAGCAGGGTGGTCTCAGGGAGGGTCTGCAGCAGGGTGGCCTCAGGGAGGGTCTGCGGCCCCACGGTGGTCACTCATGCCTGCGGGCCAGCAGGGTGGCCTCAGGGAGGGTCTGCGGCCCCACGGTGGTCACTCATGCCTGCGGGCCAGCAGGGTGGTCTCAGGGAGGGTCTGCGGCCCCACGGTGGTCACTCATGCCTGCAGGCCAGCAGGGTGGTCTCAGGGAGGGTCTGCGGCCCCACGGTGGTCACTCATGCCTGCGGGCCAGCAGGGTGGCCTCAGGGAGGGTCTGCGGCCCCACGGTGGTCACTCATGTACCCTCTTCACTCTCCACAGGCCTGGTGTTGATAATCAATTACATATCCATGTCATTGCTGTGTAATAGGAGGGCTAGTCATTCAGGCTATAGACTGCTTCCCAGCATCAGGCTCTGAAGAGACAAAGATCAATAAGATAAAGGCATATTGTCCACATATACAATTGCCCTTGTCTCTCCAGCAGCCCCTGGCCTGGTAGAGGAGACCATGGTACCATGGTAGGAGAAGTCTCAGTGCCACAAGAGCAAGCAGAGCAGGCTTCCTGGAGGAGGGGGAATCTGCATAGAATCTGAAGGGATGCAGAGGAGTTGACCAAGCTAAGGAAGAAATCAGAGCACGCCTGTGGCAGGCATAGAGACGCCAATGTCAAGGTCATAGAGTGGAAAGCAGCTTGTTTATGGAATGTGCTACTAACATTCTAGTGCTGTTGGAAAGCAGGGATCTTTCAGAAAAAAAAAAGAATTCTAATATAACCACTTCTTTTCTACTATCCTGGATTCCTCTTTATCAATAATAGACCTCATCATTTACATCGAGTTTGTTAGTGGTTTAATATCTAATTGCAGAACTCTAATTAATTCTTAGTCTTGTAGTAAATGATGCTTTCTCCCTACAACTGAGCAGGCAAAAGACGTGCGGCATTTCCTTTCCTAACCCAGTGCCTGCAAACCGTCCCTCAAAAAAAGGCAGGAGAGAAACTGTGCACTTGATCACCTTCTCGTTGTCAACTGTTTATTTGTGTCATTCGAAGAGGCTTTGTGGGTGAAGTCATCCTCTGCACCACACGTGAACCCAAGGTGTGCCCCACAGCTGCGCTTCCTCACTGCTCATCCCACCTCCCTCCACCAAAGCCAGGATGGCTGGAAAGAAGGAGAAGGGAAGCAGATGGCTGAGATTACATCTGAGCAGCACAAATGTACGTGTGTGCAAATCGTTTGCTGTATGATAAATGCTATATCCTACAGAATACACATTCCACTGGCAGCATATGACGTACAACACATAACCTATCAGAGATCATTCCAGGCTGGGTGCGGGGGCTCATGTCTGTAATCCCAGCACTTTGGGAGGCCGAGGTCAGTGGATCACAAGGTCAGGGGTTCGAGACCAACCTGGCCAACATGGTGAAACCCTATCTCTGCTAAAAATACAAAAATTAGGTGGGTGTGATGGCGCATGCCTGTAATCTCAGCTACTCGGGAGACTGAGGCAGGAGAATTGCCTGAACCCAGGAGGCGGAGGTTGTAGCCAGCCAACATCATGCCTGGGTGACAGAGTGAGATTCCATCTCAAAAAAAGAGGTCCTTCCAGCATGCCGATCTATGTCCTGGTTTTTCTTGTTGCTGCTCTAGCATTAGTGGCTTGTACCAGCACCCACTTCTGTCATATCATTCCACAGATTGGAAGTTCAGCTACAGCGAGGCTCAGCGGGGCCGTAGACTAAAGTCAACATGTCCGCTGGGCTGGGCTCCAACTTTCTGGAGGCTCTGGGCAAGACATTGTGTCCAAACTCCCTCGGTTGCCAGTCAAATGTAGTTCCCTACAGCTTCCGCTTCCCTGAGGCCTCATTTCCTTGCTGGCTGTCATAGAGGAATCCCTTCCCAGGACAAGCACCTTCTCGTGCCTTCCACATAACCCCTCCAGCAGCAGGAGGTCAAATCCCTCTCACCCTTCAGCTTTCTCTGGTTGCTGTTCTGCCACATCTCTGCGAACTGCTCCTCTGCTTTTAAGGGCTCATGTGGTTGCACTGAGCCACTCAGGTCATCCAGGGCAACTCCCTGTTCTAAGGTGAGCTGATGCGTAACCATAATGATGTCTGCCAAACCCCTTCACAGCAGCCCCTGGGTCGGCATTTGATTAGCAGAGGGAGGCGATCTCACGGGACAGCTTTGGAACCCTGACGATTGCTCTGGACACACACGTGTCCACATCATGCAGCAACATCATCAGACAGCATCAGCTGTGAGGCGGCTGGGCCTCATGCTAGTCCCAGGAGAAAAGCAACTGAAGTATGCCCTGGCTGAAGAAAAGCACATGACAGAGACACGGGTCCTTAATCTCCACAGGAGAAAATACTTATTCACGTACTTACTGATATTTTATCATTCAGCTTGAACATTCATTTTCTGAATGTGTGCTTTCTTACACCCATGGCTGACATCTGTTGAAACACTGGGTCCAGAATGCTCTGCATGATTCTAAAAGACATTGGGAGAGATTCCCTGTGATCACAGCTCTGAAAGAGGGGAAACTTGAGGCCCAGCAGCCGGCAGCGGGGTCCACGTTCAAATTCATAGCCGTCCAGCATCAGGAGCAGCACAAGTCGTGTGGCCAAAAAGTGGTAACAACCTTATCCTGAGGGGAAGTGGAAAATGCAGAAAAGTTGAAGCAGGGGAAAGATGCATCATATTTGTGTTTAGACAGATCGTTCTGGAAAACTTGTGATTCTGGAAAGATGGCAGACCAGACACCTCAAAAGTTTTCCCCAGATATGCTGGATCAAAGATAGTGAAAGTCTATTTTAGGTTCATATATGAGCACCCAAGAGGAAAGGAAACTCTCTGGCCTCAAGCAAAAAGACAGAATTGAAAGAAAATATGATGAGCCCTGAGCTAAGCCTGCTGCTCCAGCGTGAAGTGGGCAGGTGAGGTGGGAAGCTGAAGTATGCCGGGTGAAATGAGCAGGTGAGGTGGACAGGTGAGATGTACAGGGGAGACAGGAGGTGATTTGGGCAGGTGAAATGTACAGGTGAGGTACAGGTGAGGCGGGAAGGTGAAATGAGCAGATGAGGTGGGCAGGTGAGGTGGACAGGAGACGAGAAGTGATTCGGGCAGGTGAAATGTACAGGTGAGGTGGGGAGATGAAATGAGCAGGTGAGGTGGACAGGTGAGCTGTACAGGGAAGATGGGGAGGTGAAGTATGCCAGTGAAATGTCCAGGTGAAGTGCTCAGGTGAGATGTCCAGGTGAGGTGAGCAGGTAAAGTGGACAGGTGAGATGGGCAGGTGAGGTGAGGACGTGAAGTGGGCAAATGAAGTGGGCAGGTGGTTTGTAAACAAGAGCTGGAGCTTTAACGCCGAAGTGCCAACAGCCAATGAATCCATGCAGCTGGGGAATCAGAGGCAAGACCCCTGAATAAAAGTGCGGCCTCAGTTGTGGCAGACGGAGACGCTGTAGGCGCCGCCTGCATGGGGAGAGATGAGGAGGTGCGGCACCTCTGCCTGGAGCTGTGCCTCATGCAGCTCTGCGGTTCGGGTCCACGTTATCAAGGTGGTCCTGGGACGCCTCTTAAACATTTGACAGCAGCAAATCCAAACCCACTCTGGAGGAGCCCTCCCCATATGCGCATGGAAGCCTCACAAGGGAATCCATACCCTTGATGAAGATGAATCTCCAGTTAACCCTCTCAAGATATGTGAGGACCTATTGTCGCGTGAGTGGGTCAGGGCACATAGAGGGTCAGAGTGCACGAGCGTGCGGCCCTGGAAGAAAACACAAGGGTGGTTAAAATGACGGAAGTCACAGGAAGTGACAGAACAGGACTTGTGTCTAGTCTGGGCCTCTCCCGTAACGCAAGGCTTCTGCACACAACTCCCCACTGCCACCTCCACCTGGAGGGTTGACGCACACTTCCCATCCTGGACCCTCCCTCCCAGTGCCCGTCCCAGGAGAGGCAATGCCACCTTTCCAGGGACCCAAGGCCAGATCCCTGGAGCCATCCTCAAGCCGCCTCTTCCTGTCACACTTCACAATGAGCCAATACATGATTTAGAACAATGTGAAGTAAATTTCCTACAAGTATAAGAAATCCCATCTTTTAAACCTGCTAAAGCAATGTTATTATTGCTGTTGTCGCTATTTTCAAGTTATGGGTTGCCATGCATTTTAGAGTTATAGTCACTTTTGATAGAAGAAAATATCGTAGAATTTAGCATATTTCATGTAAGAGGAATGGAATGGAATGGAACGGAAACCGCCAGAACAAGGGTCACGCAGGCGGGGTAAGCAGCCTCTGGGATAGCATCCGTTTCAGGTGCACATCTGCATACACATATGCGTGGCCATTAGTCATGGAGTCAAAAGGCTGTTTCGTTTTTTTACTGTGGTTCATGAAAGCCACAGTGATCAAATATATTTATCAGAACACATGTGGCAAGCATTACATTTTATGGAAACATCCCAGCAACAGTCCCTTCAAAATCAGGAACAAGGAGGTGCATTTGTATTCAGCTTGGTGCCGGAGGTCCTGACCACCGCAGTGAGACAAGAAAAACAAAAATAAATGTTACAAGGACTCAAAAGGAAGACACAAAAACCATCCTTGTTCGCAGCTGTTATGACTGACAACACGCAAGACCCAGGAGAACAGAGATCAACTCGGCATAGATAACAGAGCTCTGCACGGCTTCTGGTTATGAGGTGCAAACCCCCAGGACTGGCAACGTGCCTGTCGTCCAGCAAGGACCAATAGCAAAAGATATTACTTTAAAAATACCATTTGCAATTGGGAAACAAGTACAAGTTACTGGGAATAAACCCCCAAAAGAACTACAAGGTGTTCACAGAGATGACTAACTTTTGTTGGTGAAGGAAATGAAAGGAAGTCTAAATAGAGAAAGAAGTTATAATGTCATAGAAATTGGCAATCCTCCCCAAATTAATCTATAAAGTCAATGCAATTTCAATAAAAACCCCAATAAAATTTTTCATAAAATTTAACAAACCTATTCTGAAACTTGTATGAAAGAATAAAAACTTGGAAATAGTCAAGAGTATTTTAAAGGGGAAGAAAAAGGAAAGGTCGGGATGTTCCTTACTACACGCTGAGATAGAAGCTCCGGTGATTGAAATATGGGAGAAAAATAGACCTCCAGCCCCAAAGATAGCACCAGACACAAATCCACCTGCATCTGAAAACCCGGTCTAGGACAGAGGCACCGTTTTGAAACTCCCTTTACAAAATTATAACTCAGGAAATTATGACAGCGAAAGAAATCAGACCCAACCGACTCCATCTTGCTTCTACCCTTTAAGCTGTCGTTGTTCATTCCTGGGCATATGCTGAACTAACTTCGGGAAGGAATTCAGTTGATGGTTTGACTCTGAAAGCAAATTGATAATAACCCTTTCCCCGAAAAGACTCCCTTCTTGCCTGGGGACCACTCTGCCTTTGCAGAACTAACATATTAGCTACAAGATTAGAAATTACAGTTTAGGGGTCATGCAGCCTCTGGCCCCAAGAACCTGAACCTCCCCAAATTGCTCCTGGGGATAAAATCACTATTGTAAAACCTAAGAGCAGTGCCTGATCTTTCCTATAGCCGGCTCTGTGGGAATCCTCCTTTCTCCATTGCTCTTCCCCAGTCCTAATAAGTTGGCTCTGTCTAGGCAGCGGGCAAGCTGAACCTATTGGGTGGTTACAGTGTCAGACCAGAGGGGTAAGAATGGTCCCTTCTTAATGAAATCAGATGGACACGTTACCATCTCACCCCTTCCTGTTAGGATCTTTGAGGGGACACACTACACAGCACACATTTCTCTCCTGGCTTCTGAACACACGGAAACATAAACTCTAGAACCAAGGTGTTAAGAAGAGTCCACGACTCCACTTTCATTATTGATGGGGCTGAGATCGAGGACGGGGATTGGCGCAGTGATGAGTTCCGCTAACTGCACCTAGGAATAGCCAGACCTCCCATCCAGTCCCAGGGAACTTGGACAGGGCATGGCCTCCTTTCTGCAAAACAGGTTCATCCAGGAGGGACGCAGAGTGTGCAGAGAACCAGCTCATGGGAGACAAAAAGAAGCTGCTGAACCAAGGCTGTGTCCCAGGTTTGCCAACCCAGTGAGTGCTTCAACTTCCCTGCGGTGAAGGAAAGAGGCTGCAGAGAGGCTGCCAGGATCGGCCACTTGGAGCTCCCTCCAACGGGCAGAAATGCCGGGCTGGGAGAAGAGGCGCTCCTCTGTGTCATGTACACAAAATATACTTCAGATGTATTCAACACCTGAATGTGAAAAGCCGATAGCACAACATCTTTCCAAAGAACACAGGGGAGGCGATTCACAGGACATCAGATAGGAAAGGATTTTTAAACAAGATGCAAAAAACAAACCATGAAAGACAAGGTTGATATGTTTGACTACTTTTGAATAGAAGAGTATCTTATAAAAATAATCATATAAGAGACACCGTCGTGGAAGTGAGAATGGAACCCAGGTGTCTTGGTGGGCTCAGGATGCCATAAGAAAAGACCACAGACTGGGTGGCTCGAACAACAGAAACTTATTTTCACACAGTTCTGGAGGCTGGAAGTCTGAGATTAAATTGCCAGCATACTTAGTTTTTAGTCAGAGCTTGTGGCTTGTGGGTGGCTGCCTGCTCACTGTGACCTCACATGGCCTTTTCCTGGTGCAAGAATACAGAGATAGAGAGAGAAAGACAGGTAAACTCTGATGTTTCTTCTTACAAGGATCAGGGCACCACCCTATGACTGGGGTTGCGTAATGGTGTCATTCCCCAGTGGGGACCCCACTGACAGAAGAGAAGGTCGTGGCACCCACGGGGGCTGGGAGAAGTTGACTTCCATTTGGTGGGGTGTTGAGTTGTAAGATCTTGAGTCACCCCATGGACATCTCAGTGAACCTTGAGGGCATTGCAGTTCGTGAGCCCAGCAGAGTGGTCCAGAGAGAAGTCTGGATTTGACCCTGACCAGCTCCCAGGGGCCTGACATTGCCTGGGGAGGGGCATAGGTGAGCACAGTGCTCAGATGTCGGGCATGGAAGGCTACCTGGGCAATGCTGAATTCCTCAATCCAAACCTGTTTGACAAAGGGCTCCCTTATGAGTCCCTGATGGGATCAAGCCCCTAGGCTTCAGCTCCTGTCCAATGTGTCTCCCCACCTCAGTGCCCCAGCTATGTCCACCGGGAGTCAGCTCTCCATCCACTAGTGGTCCCACCTACCCTTCCCATTTGCTCTTCTGTCCTGGGATGCCCCGCTGAGCCTGCTATGGGAATGGAGGAAGAAGATTTTGTGTAAGAAGCCCAACATTTATATCCAGGATCAGTCTCTTGAGGAGCTTCTCCATGGCGAGCAGTTACCTGATCTCTCCGAGCTGTAAAACAGAGATTACATGATGGGAATATTCTAATGGTCCTCCGAGGCCTAATGAGTTTAAGTAAAGCTTATTGAAATCTGTTTACACCCTCAGCCTGTGAAAATGCTTTGTAGAATGCAAATGTGTAGGCTGTGGTTATTATAATAATCTTATTCCCATGCTCTGGGATTTCTTACCTCTTTCAGTCCATCTTTTAACACCACCCTCTTTTCCCTTTCCTCATTTTGTAGATCTTACAGAAACTATACTTCTGTAATTCTACCATAGCTTTTGTAACACTCGTCATGTTTTGGGTATCCCATAAATTGTATGAATATCAGAAAAGACTGAGGACCTCTAGAAGAACCCTGGAGGTTGTTGAGCAAGTGGGTAGCCAGAGCTGGTCAGGGATAGGATGGCATCAGCAGAATCCAGGAGCACAGCTATGTTCAGTCCAGTGTCTGACCAAATGCCTCACCAAGAAAGCAGAGTCCTGCAGTGATCCACACTGGACTAGCTCCTTCAAGGTACTAAGACCTCATGGAAACATGGCAGCCAAGGTGGCCTCTGGGCTGGGAGGGCTGAAGGATTCACCAGGAGTCCTCAAAAATGAAACTGCAGTGTTCTCCACAGCCATCTCCTTACACTAAAGTCTGTGTCACACAGACCTTTGGTACAGGTATTGGTGGAGTGGCCATGGGTGCTAGGAATCCAGCCAAGAGAAAGCTGAGTGGGGGATATCTTTAGTGTGAGTCAATGGGATGCATCCAGCAATCACAGCCACTTCTCCACATGGCTAATTACTGCTAGAGCATGAGCTTCCCAGGGCTGCCAGAAGGAAGTCCACAGACTGGGCAGCTTAAACAATGGACACTTACCGTCTCACCATTCTGGAGACTGGAGGTCCAAGCTCAGGGTGTTGGCAGGATCGGTGATATGGTCTGGATCTGTGTCCCTGTGTTAGTCCATTTTTACACTGCTGTAAAGAACTACCTCAGACTGGGTAATTTGGAAAGAAAAGAGGTTTCATTGACTCACAGTTCTGCATGGCTGGGAGGCCTCAGGAAACTTACAATCATGGCGGAAGGCAAAGGGGAAGCAAGGCACATCTTACATGGTGGCAGCAGAGGGCGAAGGGGGAAGTGCCACACTTTTAAACAATCAGGAAATGCCACACTTTTAAACAATCAGTTCTTGTGAGAATTCACTCACTATCACATGTGGGAAATCTGCCCCCATAATCCAATCACCTTCCACCAGGTCCCTCCCCTGACATGTGGGGATTGTAGTTCAGTGTGAGAGTTGGGTGGGGACACAGTGTAAAACCATATTAGTCCCCAGCCAAATCTCATGTTGAATTGTAATACCTGGTGTTGGAGGTGGGGCCAGATGGGAGGTGTTGGATCACGGGGGTGGTTTCTAATGGTTCAGCGCCATCCCCTTACTGCTGTTCTCATGATGGAATTCTCACAAGATGTGGTTGTTCCAAAGCGTGTGGCACCTCACTCTTCTCTCTCTTCTTCCTGCTCTGGCCATGTAAAATGTGCCTCCTTCTCTTTCGTTTTTTGCCATGATTGTAAGTTTCCTGAGGCATCCCCAGCCATGCTTTCTTGTACGGCCTACAGAACTGTGAGCCGATGAAACCTCTTTTCTTTATAAACCACCCAGTCTCAGGTAGTTCTTTAGAGCAATGCAAGAACGGACTATACAGTTGGCTTCCTTTGAGGTCTCTTGGCTTGTAGATGCCATCTTCTCCTGTGTCCTCACATGGTCATTCCTCTGCGTGTGTCTGTGTTCTGACCTCTTCTTCTTTTTTTTTTTTTTTTTGAGATGGAGTTGTGCTCTTGTTGCCCAGGCTGGAATAGCATGATCTTGGCTCACCACAGCTTCCGCCTCCCGGGTTCAAGCGATTCTTCTGTCTCAGCCTCCCAAGTAGCTGGGATTACAGGCATGCACCACCATGCTTAGCTAATATTTTTGTATTTTTACTAGAGACGGGGTTTATCCATGTTTGGTCAGGCTGGTCTTGAACTCCCAACCTCAGGTGATCCACCCTCCTTGGCCTCCCAAAGTGCCGGGATTACAGGTGTGAGCCACCGTGCCCAGCCTTCTGACCTCTTCTTATTAGGAAACCAGTCCTACTGGATGAGAGCCCTCCCTAATTATTCACTTCTTTAAAAATCCCATCTCCAAATTCAGTCGCATTCCCAGATACTGAGTGTTAGGACTAACCTGAGAATTTGGGGGTGACATAACTCAGCCCATAAGAGCTAGGGTACCCATGGAAGAATGACTCCCCCCTCAAATTTTCCAATCATCTGCTGGACCAACTCATCCCCTGTTGTGATGCTGGGCGCCAGGCCAGAGCTGTTTCGGCTGGTTAAACAAAACAACGCTATTGATATCGTCTTTGTTTGTTTGTTTGTGGCACTTATCAGCTTTTTAAAATTTGTAATTTTTCAAATTTATTTTCTCACTCTAAACAAACATGCATGTCCCAGCATAACTTTTCTTAAAGAGAGCATTCAAAATTGAACCGGTTTCAGGCTTCAGCCAACCTGCCTCTGCCCTCACTGCTATCACTGCCTGCATGGGAGAGAGGCTTTCAGGGTGAAGATGCTGCTGTGGAAAAATGATACACATAATATTCACATGGAAGCAATTCACCCAGAACCTGGCATGGAGTCAGTGTCTCATAAGTACTAGCTTTTTAGACTGGTCATTTCAAGGGCCACCGCAAAGACAGGACTTGGGTGCAGGTAGTTTACCTGCCAGGTGACCCAAAAACCACAGTTGGAAATAGAAAAATGAAGAGACAGGGAGGAGAAAAAACAAAATGTGCTAAAGGAGGGGGTTCCTGCTGGGGGTCTCACTCCTGACAGAGGCCCTCTGAAAACCACAGCCACGGGGAGGGAGCCTACTGGGGACTGCCTTGCAGAAATGCGAGGTGTGCATCACTGCCTCCTGTGCCCAAGGATTGGTGGAATTATAGTGACCCCTCAGGTGGACAGAGGCCACAGGGTGGGAAAAACCACAGCTCCTTCTGAGACCTGCTCACTCATTTATAGGTCAGTCATGTTCTTGGCCCAGGAGACTGATGGTGAAAAGTTTTGACAGCTGACTTTGTATTTCTTCTTTTTAAATTAGTATTAACAATATTTTTGATTGACAGACCATAACTGCGTATATTTATGAGGCTCAATGCTATATTCTGATGTATGTATACAATGCGGCATGGTTTACTCAAGCACGGTTTCTTCACATGCCTCTCGGTTACCCTGGGGGGTCTTGGAAGCCACTGCAAATCCAGGAATTCTACTTAGGAATCTCTCTCTCTCTCTCTCTCTCTCTCTGTCTGTGTGTGTGTGTATATGTCAGGGGCTGGCAGATTTATCCTGTAGAGGACAAGCTGATCAATAGTTTAGGATTTGTGTGCTAAGTGGTCTTGGGAAATGACACAGCTTTGCCACTCCGGTGGGAAAGCAGCCACAGGCAATATGTACATGAATGGGTATGGTTGTGTCCCAATAAAACTTTATTTACAAATGCAGGAGCAGGAGGGTTGTTACTATATTAAAGAAACACACACACACATAATAACAGGTGTTGGTGAGGATGTAGAGGAATCAGAACTCTATGCACTGTTGGTAAAAATTGTAAAATGGTGCAGAGGCTATGGAAAACAGCATGGCAGTTCCTCAAAAAATTACAGATAGAATTATCCTATGATCCAGGTATTCGGGTGAATACCAAAAGAGTGGAAAGCAGAGTCTTCAAGAGCTGCCTGCACATCCCTGTTCACAGCAGCGTTACCCACAGGAGCCAAGCCGAGGATGCAGCCCAGGTGTCCACTGCAAAAGATGAATGAATAAGCAAACCATGGTCCATCCACACCACGGAAAATCACTGGCTCCTGCTACAACACGGATGTTGGAAACAGACACTCAGTGCCACAAAGAAAAATCAGCACTGAGACAAAGGATCTTTCAGCAACACATTTTTTACTTTCTGGACTGCAGGAAGGGCACTGTCACTAGCCATCTTGCCAGACAGTACAATGAACAAAGGAAAACAGACATATTTATCCCTTACGCATTTGGGGTCGTCCTTACTGCTGTGTCTGATCTCCGTTAGTTGGAGCCAGACCTCACAATCTAAACTAAAACTCAATTGGCTAACAACTTAAAGCTTCTCTAAACTTGTAAAAGCGATGGAGAGCTGGGACATGCCTGTGAGCACATCCAGCACAGGTATCTTGGTTAAAGTACAAGGACATAGAATGTACTACGTGCCTGTGAGCACGGCAGGTCTAACAGCTATGTAAGATAGGGCTTCACAAAGAGTTATTAGCACACTGATGATTTAAAGGGAAATTTAAAGAGGAACTTCTTTACTTCCCACAATGAATAAACCAAAAGGACAAACACTATAGGGTTTCACTTAACGGAGCTCTCTAGAGTCGTAAAATTCATAGAGACAGACAGTAGAATGGTGGGTGGGAGGGGCTGGGGAAAGGCTTTATGGACTGAGTGTTTAAGGGAACAGGGTTTGATTCTGTAGGATGCAAAGAGTTGGAGATGGATGGTGGTGATGGTTGCACAGCATCGTTTGTGTTTAATTCCCCTGAATTGTACACATAAAGTGGTTCAGGGTCTGGGCGTGGTGGCTCATGCCTGTAATTCCAGCACTTTGGGAGGCAGAGGCAGACCGAGCACTTGAGGTCAGAAGTTCGAGACCAGCC
Source organism: Saguinus oedipus (assembly GCA_031835075.1). Taxonomy (NCBI): domain Eukaryota; kingdom Metazoa; phylum Chordata; class Mammalia; order Primates; family Cebidae; genus Saguinus; species Saguinus oedipus. Next base: position 42,152,510 of record CM063175.1, on the reverse strand, counting down.
TGGCCGATATGGTGAAACAGTGTCTACTAAAAATAAAAAAAAAAATTAGCCGGATGTGGCAATGCGGCCAATAATTCCAGCTACTCTGGAGACTGAGGTGGGAGAGTCACTTGAACCCGGGAAGTGGAGGTTGAAGTGAGCTGAGATTACACAGTTGCACTCCAGCCTGGACATCACAGTGAGACTCCATTTCAAAAAAATAAACAGGGCCTGTGGCTCACACCTGTAATCCCAGCATTTTGGGAGGCCAAGGCGGGCAGATCACTGGAGGTTAGGAGCCCAAGAACAGCCTGGCCAATATAGCAAAACCCCGTCTCTACTAACAAATACAAAAATTAGCTGGACGTGGTGGTGGGCACTTGTAATCCCAGCCGCTAGGGAGGCTGAGGCAGGAGAATCACTTGGACCTGGGAGGCGGAGGTTGCAGTGAGCCAAGATTGCCTCACTGTACTCCAGCCTAGGTGACAAAGTGAGACCCTGTCTCAAAAAAAAAGAAGTGTCTCAGATGGTGAGTTTTATGTGTATTTTTCCACGATTCAAAAAAACGCAGGGAGAGCTGGCTGTGTCCCGCAGGCTACGGTTGCCAGCCTCTGGTTGGTCTGTCTCCATGTTCCCTCTCCAGCTAGCAAGGGCCGGGCATTTGACTACTCTGCACCTTTGATTTTCCTCCATTTAGGTCTCTCAAGCTTCAGGAACTGCTACTAGGAGCTGGGAAACAACTCACCTGAGTTCATTTACTTTGGATCACACCCAGGACACAAATTAAGAAAAAGTTAGACTTACCTTAGGTGCCTCTTCCTAAAACAGAACAGATTCATTTCAAAGGGGGAAAACAGCAACGAGGAAACATTAAGAGGTTCTTTGTGCACAAAGAGTGTTCCCTTGGCTCCGTGGAATGCGCCGCCCACCCAGGCCCTTCTCAGCACTGCCTTATTCTCTTAGGTCTGTTTTGTCCTCTGTACAGAGGGGATCAGGACATGGGGAAGTCAACTGGCTGCTCCGATATTACAGAATCGTTTTCACGAAAAGGGACTTAGCACTCCCTGTCCTCCTTTCAACATCCTACACTGCCACCAGATATAAATAACAAGAAACATCAGTGCCCTGAAGGTGGACGCCAACCCTTGCTGCCTCTTTAAGAGCTGGGGACAAAATCCAGAGAAAGCATTTCCCTTCCTCCTATGTCTTCTAATCCCAAAGCCTGGGGACGCAGCAAGTTCAGTGGTGCTTGGTAAGGTTGAAAAACGACCTCCCTCTAAGCCAGAAGGAAAGAAAATGCCAGGAGATTAATGGGGTTGAAGGATTACAAATTTCAGATAGGTCACACTTCATCTGCCTTGAGTTATCGGGTTTCCTTCCCTCATGATTTCTTACCATGGCAAAAGCCGGAAAAGGCTTTCTGGATCTGTTCTTGGGATGGGGACTTTCCCGTAAATTTGGGAGATGCTGACTGTCTGGTCCAACTGCACCAGGACTCAGAGGCACTGCCATTCCTGGTGACCTGCTTCCAGGTGGCCATCCCAACGCCATGAAGACACATCCATGGCTGTGTTACATTAGGAAGACATGAGGGGCACCTAGGAGAGGTGGCGGGAGATGGCACATCCCCATGTTCCCAAGGCACACAGCAGGGCTTGTGGACACCTCACCCTTAGGGATCCACACTGTGGGATGCAGCAAATTGAGAACCCACCAGAAGGTTCCATCCTGTACCCAGCAGGTCCCTTTTGGAGCAAGCGGGCTGCCTCTCCCCTACGGAACTGCAGAAGCACCTCATTGGAAACTGTTCTTCTTTTTCTATTTTCATCCGAATTGAGGAGCTGAGCAAAAGTCTGAAGGTCCTGCAGATGACTCAGGTTCCTTTCCCTGAGTGACAGCTCAAGAGGGTCTCACAATAAATAAGGGGATGTCCAAGAAAAAGATGCTCTCGTTTCATGAATGCGAATTTGTGTCCCAAAGAAGAACCATGAGGGCAACCTCAGAGCCCCATGAATTTTACAGCAGATGCAGCCCTATGACCATGCCACCCATGGGTGGTGATCGCCAGGGAGGAAGGGCCAAGCACTGTGGCAAGGTTCATGCACCTTAGCTCCAAGAAGCCGTGACCCTGAGAGGCTCGTCTCGGCTGATGAGCACTGCCCACCTCTTCTCCTGCAGGCCATGATGTCACACAACAGGAATGTTGGTCATGAAGGACGCACGCTTTGTGCTCAGGCAGGAAAGTGTGCTCAATGGTCCTGCTCTAACCCTATCTCCTTTTCTAGGAAAATGGCAGAGGTGGATTTAAGAAATGCTCAAGGGAGAGGCTTGAAGGTACTTGTCATGTGGGTGTACAGTGAGGGTTCCTCCCTGCCTGTGCCAGGCCATCCACTCCCTGTAAATGCCTGGGCCATGCTATGGACATGCTTTCTGGCAGAGTCTCGGGATAGATTGCTGGATACACCCCAAGTGTGTTCTGAAGCTACGCATCAAACAAGGGGTTCTGGGGTTAACAAAGAGAAAACACAGGCCAGGTGTGGTGGCTCACACCTGTAATCCCAGCACTTTGGGAGGCCGAGGCGGGTGGATCACGAGGTCAAGAGATCGAGACCATCCTGGTCAACATGGTGAAACCCCGTCTCTACTAAAAATACAAAAAATTAGCTGGGCATGGTGGTGCGCGCCTGTAATCCCAGCTACTCGGGAGGCTGAGGCAGGAGAATTGCCTGAACCCAGGAGGCGGAGGTTGCGGTGAGCCGAGATCGTGCCATTGCACTCCATCCTGGGTAACGAGCAAAACTGCGTCTCACACAAAAAAAGAGAAAACACAGCACAGCATGTCAGCTACTGCCGCAAGATTGCACCCCGGAACTCACGCTCCGTGATATCCGCTGCCCACGTGACCATAGGCCAGCTGGAGTCTGGTCTGTCCAGATGGGCCTTAGCCGAGCTGGGCGCCAAGCTGGTGGGATTCCCATCTGAACTGCTTGCCTTCCATCCTGCTTTGATCAGTGGCTACTCAGGTAGCTTTCCTTATGGTGAAAGAGGGCAAAACCAATCACATATGTTTCAGACCCTGCTTGGTCATGTCCTGGAATATTTCACCAGCTGAAGAAAGTTACATGGCCACTTCCAACTCAAGCAGAAGGAAGTACACATCAGCCACCACACCAAGACGGGTCACGACTACAGGGGAGGGCAGAGTGGAAACCCAAATTCAATCAGTGACAGCATCGCTGCCGCTGCCTGCAGATCCACAATGCTCCGTGGCATGGCCAAGCTCCGAGAATCCCTGGGGTGACAGCATCAATTTCACGGAGCCCAACATTCCCTACATTTTCAAACATATGTCCTGCATTTAGAGAACATCTTTTATAATCCGCGTAAGTAGTTTTCTGCGAAATGCACGTTGAAAGACACAGATATCATGTCAACAATGTGGAACTTGTAATCATCAGAGTTTCATGGTCGCCTGGATTGAAGAGGCCACTTAACTTCCCCCAATGCCAGCCCCTCGTGTCAAAAACAGGGGTGAGATCTGTCCTACCAACTTGCCAGGGTTGGAAGGAGAACCGGCTGGGAGGGCTGGTAAGAGCGCCCCAGCCATCTTGTAGGGATCAGGCATGTCTGTCACTGCAGGGAGGGACATGCCAGTGTTGAAGCCGAGAGCTGTGGGGTTGGACTGGCCCCAAGAACTCGCCAGGAAGAAAGCCAGTGAGCAGGGTTGTTTCTAAGCTTGGTTTCTGATCGTGCTGTCCTGCCAGCATTCCGGTACATGCCACTGATTGTGACAGCTTCTTTCTAGGGTTTGTGCCAATCCATAAATATTTCAGACTAGAAATGTGCACTGGGCACCGCCTTAGTAACGCTGTCCCCATGTCAGCAGGGAGCGCAGGTGTTATGGTCTGGATGTGTTCTCGCCACTGCTTCTCTTGTGAAAACCTCCGTCGCCTGGATCCACACAGGCCCCAACTTCCCAGGATTTTTGGACTTGAAGTCCCCAAAGGAGGATTTGGGGCAAGATGCCAATGGAAGCCAGGTTTCACTAAAAGGCTGCAGTAAGAAACAAGCCCCCAGTCCCAGTGGCTCCCAAGCCGCAGAGGTTTGCTTCTGGTTGGGGCTGTGCGGTGCTGTTCCACCATCTCTTCATGGAGCCTGGGACTGGCCTTTCTCGTGGCACTGGGAGGAACAAGGCCAGTTTCCAGAATGGTGCTGCCCCTGAGAACTGCTTCAAGGAGACAACAGCCCAATACACACCTGTCCCCTCAACATGCCCAGCTTCAGGTGGAGGAGACAGCTTCTCTATTAGGAAGGCTCTGGGGTCTGGTGGTAACAGGCAGAGTCATCTCCTCCTCCTACTGAGAGAAGGAGGCAAACAGTGAGCCACAATACCGGGGAGCCAGCAGCCCCCTGGGGCCCTTCCTGGGAACACTGTGGTAGGTGATGGACCGTCTACAGAAATCCATCACCCTCAAAGCTAGGACTGCCAGCTCAGAGGGCAAAGACTACATTCACCTGCTTAAGAAAAATGCATGATAGAGGGTCTGATCTGTTTGGTCTGCTATAGCAAAATGCCATAAACTTTGTGTCATATAAATGACAAAAATGTATATTTCTCACAATTATGGAAACTGGGAAGTCCAAGATCAAGGCACTGGCAAACTCAGTGGTGGCGAGGACCCACTTCCTGGTTCATGGACACCACCTTGCTGTGTCTTCACGCAGTGGAAGGGGCAAGGCAGCTCTTGGGATTCTCTTTTTTTGAGACAGAATCTTGCTGTGTTGCCCATGCTGGTCTTAAACTCCTGGGCTCAAGCCATCCTCCTGCCTTGGCCTCCCAAAGTGCTGGAATTACAGATGTGAGCCACCACGCCCAGCCAGGGGGTCTTTTTTATAAGGACACTCATCCCCCTTATGAGGGCTCAGCCCCCATGATGTAATCACCTCCGAAAGGCCCCACTTTTTAATTCCTTCCCCTTGGGGGTGAGACTTTCAACATATGAGGTTTGGGGTAGCACAGAAATTTGGAGCACAGCAGCAAAGGTAGGGATTTCCTCATTCCTACAGGCTTATCAGCCATGCACGTGAGCCCTTGATACTGCCCTCAATTCAGGATCTCTTCTGCTGGGACCCTGTGTGAGGCCACAGAGCAGCAAACAAGCAAAACTCCAGTCAGGCTCCCACTCTCACTGCTACCAATGCTTCATGTCCAACACCAGTCCTGTGGGGCTTTTCCTGTTGATATTCACTTGGGGTGGCTGGCAAAATACTAAATGTTATGAAAAGTTACAGATTATAATTGCAAACCTTTTGGAAGGTCAAAAGGTTTTATTGGGGCATGCTGAAGGCAGCTGCCTCATTTACATTAGCATAGGAAAGAGAGAGAGACAATCAAAGGCTTTTCCGGTTTCAGTCCGTTTACCCCATATGCCTTTGTCTCCACTGTAACCATTTACTCATGTAAATTTTGGGCTGGGGGTCCTCTCAGGGATAGGCCAAAGGGGAATTGCCTGTTAATAGTGTTTACTCTGGACTGGGAACCTAAAGCTTGTATCAATCCTAAAATCATTATTTTAACCATGTTAATTATCCACCTGTGTGTTAACTGAGAGTCTCTTGTAAAATCTGACTGAATAAATGTAACATGGAGAGGGAGTCTCGGTCAGTCAGTTGCATTTCACCCTCTGAAGGCAGCCAACAGCCATCCCTAGCCCACTGTATCACTGTGATGGTGTGAGAGTACATTCATTCATCTGTCACTGAGCCAGGGTCTGCAGGCTAGAGTTCTGCAGGGGGTGGTCCATGCCTCATCTTCCCACACACAGCAAGCAATTCTCCATGGGACACTGACAGGGTGTCCTCCAGGTCAGTTTAACTCTCATGCTACCTACCTGGCATGTGTCAGACCCCACAGGTGAAGGCTCAGTCCCAGAGGCTGCCCACACTTCAGATGCCAGTTGCAAGTCTGCTTGCCCACAACTCTGTCTGACCTGACTACAAATTGGAGGTTCCCACAACCCCTTCTCAGGTTTGATTAATTTGCTAGGATGGCTTACAGAACTCAAGGAAACGCATGCTTAACATTCACTGGCATTTTATGCCAATAGAGGGGATCCCAAAGAGCAAAGAGGGGCAGCCATATGGGAGGTGTTTAGGGCCAGGCATGGGGGATGGGGTGTGGGACTTCCATGCCCTCTCTACAGCATTCCACCCTGCAGGCATTCCCACAGGTTTGGTCATTTGGAAATTCTCCAAACCCCACAGTGGGATTTTTTTCATGAAGACTTCATTACATAGATATGATGGATTACTAACTCAATATCTAGCCCCTCTTTTCTTCTCAGAGGAGAAGAATGGAACTGAAAGTTCCAGGTTCGTAATCCTGGTTCCGGCTTTCTGATTAGCAGTCCTCATCCAGAAGCCTTCAAGAATCACCTCATTAAAACAAAAGATGCTCCAGTCACCCAGGAAATTCCAAAGAATTTAGGAGCTCTTTGTCTGGAACCAGGGTAAAAGACTAAATATTTGAACAAAAGATTCTCGCAGCTCCTGTACGACTCAGGAAATTCCAAGGATTTGGGGAAGTCTATGCCAGGAACTGAGAGCAGAGACCAAGTATATATTTCTGATTGGTTTTTTTCCTATTATTTCACTGAGCCTTCCTGCTATTAAAAGGGGGCCTTATGCTGGGGGCCTTATGCTATGAAATTCCAGATTTAAAAAACTCCAGTTCTCTTTCCATGCACATGTCAAGAGACTCTGCCAGACTCTGCAAGCCCCACAGTCTTCACCAGGCTCCTACTTTGCATAACTAAGATCCCAAATCCTGCTCTTTGCTGACTGGGTGCAGGAGGGTGAAGAAATTATCACATCTCATTGAGCCTAGATAACTTCATATTGTGTATTCTGCTGAAACCAGAATATGATCAAGGTGCAGTCGAAAGAAGATATTCCCTTTCTGCTATGGTATTTCTGCATAGTAGAAACTGTGGCAGAGGGTAAAAAAGGAAGTTGAACCTAAGCCACCTGTAAGTGCCTTCAACAAAAGAGCTGGGTTTTTTCAAAATAATTAGAATTATGACAAAGTGGAGAGTTCCTTTTGTTAACAAGAACTCAATTACTGCTTTTACTGTGAAATGCCATATATACAAAAGCCGAAAATAATAAATGCAGCAGTTGTCTTCAGAGCCAGAGTATCACCAATAGGAGTGAAACTCCTGGGTCTGTGTGTGTGTGTGTGTGTGTGTGTATATATGTGTGTATACACATGCATGTATGTGTACATGTGTGCATATATGTATATATATGCATGCATGTGTATATGTGTGTATACATGTGTGCATATGTATATGTGCATACATCTGTGTATGTGTATGTGTGCAGATATGTGCATCCATGGGTGAATGTGTATTTGTGTATATATGTGTATAAATCTGTATATGTATACACGTGTATGTATATGTTTGTATGTGTATATGAATGTGTATCTGTATATGTGTGTGTGAATACATGTATATATGTGTACATACATGTGTGCATGTGTGTATTTATATGTATGTGTATACATGTGAATGTATGTATAATGTGTATGTGCATGTGTATATGTGTGTATGCATGTATAGGTGAATGTCTGCATGCATGCATGTGTATGTGTACATGTGCGTGTGTATGTGCGTGCATGTGTGCACGCATGCATATGTGTGTGCATGTATGTATTTGTTTCTGTGTATGAATGTGTATGTGTGCATGTGTGCATGTGCGTGTATGTGTGCACATATATGTATATGTGTGCACGTGTTCATGTGTATATGCACATGTATACAATTGTGTGCATGCACATACATGTGTGTACACATGTGCACATATATGCATGCGTATGCACATGTGTGTCTATGTGTATGTGCATACAGTTGTGTGCATGTGTGTATACATGTGCATATACACATGCACACACGAGCACATGTATGTACACACGTGCACACAACTGTATATGCACATGTACAAACATGCATCCACACAACTGTCCACATACACATAAACACACATGCAGACACGTATATGTGTGTGCACATACATGAATACATATGCGCATATGCATGTATATATGCGCGCATGTGTATATGTGAATACATGTATATATGTGTATATGTGTGCATGTGTGTATGTGTATGTGCATGCATGTGCATATATGTGTGTGCATTTATGCATGTGTATGTGCATGTGTATGTATGCACGCATGTATATACATGCGCACATATATGTATGTATATGTGCATGGGTATACATGTGTGTGCGCAGATGTAAGCATGTGTGTACGCGTGTGTGTGCACACATGTGTATGCATGTGCATATTCATATATGCACATGTGCATGCATTTGTGCACATATATGTATACTTGTGTGCACATGTGTTTGTGTGTGCAGTTGTATGCATGCATGTGTATATATGTGTGTGCATGTATATGTACATGTGTATGCATATGCGCACATATATGTGTGCATATGTGCATGCAGTTGTGTGCCTGCATGTGCGTGCATTATTCATGTGCTTATACATATATGCATATGTGTATGCACCTATATGTATACATGCATGTGCATATATTTGTTTATGCATTTATGTGTGTACAGTTGTGTGCATGTATGTGTACATATGTTTGTATGTTTATGTGTGTTTGCATGTGTGTGTCCCTCTTGAAGCCCATCCCCTACCTCTGATTTTGTCCCAGAGATAAACACTATTCTGCATTCAGTGAAATGGCATGAAGCCACCTCAAGTTCTCCTTTGACTGCCTTGTTTTTGTGTAGGTGGAGTATCCTAGTTGATGTTTTAACTGTCTAGCTGTGCCCTCCCAACACACACACACACACACACACACATCATATACATGTGTATATACATAGACATCACATATTTGTATGCATTTATGCCATGTACATATTTATACACATGTAGCACATATACAATATATACTTGCATCAATACCACATACATATTTATACACATGCATCACATATTATACTATATATCATCTGCACATTTAGACACACACCATATGTATGCATGGATATCATATGAATGTTTACACACGTATATACACACTCATTTCTGTTGCATCTTGTACAATGTGTCTCACACTCTTGCATGCCACCTCAAACCCATCACACAATTTTACTCTCATACACTCATACAGCCTCACACTGTCACACTGACACCCACAAACACATTCTAACACACTCACCAACACATTTCACATACTCCCCATCTCTTATACCCTCACACAGACACACCCACACTCTCAGCCTTTCAGTCTCTCACCACTCTGCCTCACACACGTAAAGGCCCACACACACATTCTTAGTCACTCACTCCTCTGTGTATTCACATATACACACTCACACTTTCACAATCTCACACACGCTCACATACACACACCCATGCACACAGACACAGAGTCTCTCACAGTCAGACAGGCAATGCCAAGCCATGTGTGTAGATTGAAGAGGAGACATTTGATCATGATGAGTGGCCTATGCTTTGGAAAGGAGAGTGATAAGTTGGTCTGGGTTTGAATATGAGGGCCTGCCAAAGGTTCAATTTGTGGCTGAACTTCAGCCTGGTGGGCAATGACCTCAGCCTCACAAGGTAGGAGACCACTCAAGTCGACACCTCGTTTTTCAAGATGCCCAGAGATGGAGCCCATGCTCCTGTCCCGAGGTCAGGTGAGGAGAGGACCGCGGCCAGAGTGTAGAGCAGCCATAATACTGGGCCTCAGAAATATCTGGGTTGTCAGCACAAAAACTGAAAGAGGTTTCCTAAGAAATAAGGTTTACTAAGGAAGCATGTTTATATGGTTATAACAAACATATTTAGAGCAACGTATGTCTGCAGCCATGGCTTTGGCACAGACGTTTTGTTCCACAAATAACCATGCAGTGAGCTGCCTTGCTATGCACTTGCACTGCCCCAGGCCCTGGGCAGAGCAGCCAGGGCCTCCTCATGAAACCTTCTAGCGTGTGTGAGATCCTCCATAAGTAGGAAGCCCATGCAGGAGATCTCAGCAGTGGTTAATCTTCATGGGGGAACACGGAGCCAGGTGGGGAGAGCTCAAGGAGGAAGCTCAGAGCAGGCCTATTCATAAATGACACCCAGACTCAGACCTCACAACATAATGGAGAGCAAGGAAGCTTCTAAGGGGATGGCACACCAGGGGGAGGGGACAGCAAGGGCAAGAGCTCAGAGGTGGGGCCATGGGAGGAAACACAGCATGGGAAGGGGCGGGGCAGAGGGAGGATGCACAGCAGGGAAGGGGACAGGGCCTTGGAAGAAAGCACAGCTTGGGAAGAGGCGGGGCCGTGGGTGAGGCCCAGCATGGAAATGGGTGGGGCCGTGGGGGTAGGCACAGCACAGGAAGGGGCAGGGCTGTGGGAGGACACACAGCATGAAAAGGGGATGGGGCCCTGGGAGGAGGCACAACACGGGAAGGGGGCGGGGATGTGGGAGGAGTCACAGCAGGGGGGGGCGGGGCCATGGGAGGAGGCACAGCAGGGAAGGGGCGGGGCTGTGGGAGGAGGCACAGCAGGGAGGGGGCGGGGCTGTGGGAGGAGGCACAGCAGGGGAGGGGGTGGGGCCATGGGAGGAGTCACAGCAGGGAAGGGGCAGGGATGTGGGAGGAGGCGCAGCAGGGAAGGGGGCGGGGCCACAGGAGGAGGCACATCAAAGAAGGGGCGGGGCCGTGGGAGGAGTCACAGCAGGAAAGTGGGCGGGACAGTGGGAGGAGGCACAGCAGGGAAGGGGGCGGGGCCGTGGAGGAAGCACAGCAGGGAAGGGCGAGGCTGTAGGCTAGGATAAACCTACTGTAGGGGAACCTGAAAACCACCAGAAGCTTAAGTGTGAGCTGAAAATTGTCACCAAGCACCTCACCTTTTGCAAACATAACCAGATGCTGCAGAGAGAAGGTATTTCTAGAGAGGAACGTGTGGGAAGTCAGGACCTTCCCAGGGAGGGGTCATCACAAGGGGCCGGGGAGAGGCAATGGGGCTTTTGCACAGGCTCCTGGGACGAACACAAGCAGGAACAGGGCCTGAAGCAAAGAGAGAAAGGACCCAGCTCCAGAGGACACCTTCCTGGGCAACCGAGTCGTGATGAGGCTGATGGGAGTCCCATCAGCCCCACTGCTGGTGTCCCCACTGCCATCGAACCGTCTTCCATGCCATGTTCTTCCATTCCTTTCAACACTGCCACTATTTCACTCGCTGCTGCCGGGCCCAGGATGATCTCTCCTTGAGCTGGCGAGGCTTCTACGGTCAGCCTGAAGCCAAGCAGCCTGTCCTGCTGACTTTTTATCCAATCATGGCCAGAACGTGGAAACCATGCGCCACGCGGAGATCAAACCTCCACACACAGAGCGAGGGAAGGAAGCAGGCTTTGCTAAAAAGACCCCATCATTCTGGACTGACGCCTTCATTAAGTCCTTGTAATTCCTACTTATAGACATAAAATTATCATCCGAACGAAGAATGTTAATAAAACTGACATTTCCCTGTCAGTCAACGCAATTCACAACATAACACTTTCCGGAGCCAATTAGGTGTGCCTGATGACTGCACTCGGCTACACATTGCTGTGCACTGGAAAAGCACATTTCCGGGTCCCCGCCATCATTTATTACACTAAGAGCTGCCTCTGTGGTCTCAAGACGCATGTTACTGTTACTGTTACAGTGTCAGGACAGCAGGGGAGAGCACCCTCAGCTGCACCATCCTCAGGGGCTCAGGATGTCCCCAGAGTCCCAAGAGCATGTGAGCCTCCTGGCTTGTGAGGGCTGTGTGGCAGGGCCGTGTTGTACCCGTGGAGAGAACCTTGCCTCAGAAGGATGCCCAGGTGGCCCAGTTCTGGATGCAGCCCCTGATGCCTTCCCCAGGGGCCCCCCTCCAACCATCTCAGTCCTCTTGATCATCTGTGCTGACCCCTCCCCATATCCTGTGAGGACACTCAGCTCTTGGAACAAAGGACCTGGGACTCCGTCTCCTGCTGCTGTAGCGCTTTTCCTTAGCTCAGCTAAAGACGGGGTCCTTGTCACATGGCCACGAAAGATTAGCCTGGCAGGCAATTTGAAGGGTGATAATAATGGCATTTATTGGGCAAAAAGGAAAATAAAGGGAGGACAGGGACTCAGCAGAGTGAGAGTCCCCCTAGTATAGGCTTCCCGCATCACAGATTAAATCCTGGGTTCCAGCCAGGAAGAGAAAGGGCTAGGCTCCTCCCTGCTGCAAACAGCACATTCCCAATGCACAGGCGGGCTGGAGTTTCTCTGAGGACCCCTTGCCACCTGCCTATCTCACTTAGAGTGTGTTGGATTCACTGAAGAACAGGAGGGAGAGGGCAGGGCAATGCCAGGGATGCAGAGGCACCAGGGGTCAGGTTCCTAGGGCTGCTGGGACAGGGGACCACAGACTGGGAGGCTTCACCCTCGGAAGTGGGTTCTCTCATATCTCATGGTTCTTGAGGTCGGACATCAGAGATCAAAGCGTGGGCAGGGCTGGCTCTCTTGAGGCTCTGTGGGAGGGTCCGTCCCAGGCCTCTGCAGCTCCTGGTGGTTTTTGGCAATCCCTGGTATTGCTCGGCTTGGAGATGCATCACCTGATCTCTGTCACATGGCAGCGTTCTCCCTCTAAGTGCACGTCCCCTTCTGTACCCAGTTTTCCTCTTTGTATAAGATGTTACGTGAAGACTTATCCTGTCCCATGTTAAAACAGTAAGGAAGACTTTATTCAAGACCACTGCAATGAAGGAGGGAGACTGAGCTAAATTCCAAATGCAATGAAGATATCTGGGATTTGCAGTCCAGGGGCCCTTGGTGAATGGAAACATCAAGAGGAACGCTGGGGATGGGGACTCTCACTCTGGACTCAGCAGGGCTTCTGCTGCAACTGGGCTGCAATGGGGGTGGGCAGGGCAGACAAAAGCTTGGTCGGTGAGAAAGACCTTGTCGGGGACACACTCGTGTCCTTGGGCATTGACCACTGACATTTGTAATTTTTTTTTTTTTTTTTTTTTTTTTTTTTTTTTTTTGAGATGGCGTTTCGCTGTTGTTACCCAGACTGGAGTGCAATGGCACGATCTCGGCTCACTGCAACCTCCGACTTCTGGGTTCAGGCAATTCTCCTGCCTCAGCCTCCCAAGTAGTTGGGATTACAGGCGCACACCACCATGCCCAGCTAATTTTTGTATTTTTAGTAGAGACGGGTTTTCACCTTGTTGACCAGGATGATCTCGATCTCCTGACCTCGTGATCCACCCGCCTCGGCCTCCCAAAGTGCTGGGATTATAGGCGTGAGCCACCGCGCCTGGCCTGACCATCCACATTTGATTTGACCTTCGGCATTGACCTTACACATTTGATAAGACCTTTGACATCGACCTTTTACATTTGACATCGACTTTTCACATTTGATTTGTCCTTTGACACTGACCTTTGACATTTCTTATTGGAGTAAGGCTTACCTCAGTAACCTGGTGTCAACCTGATCTGCAAAGACCTGATTTTCCAATAAGGCCACATTCTCAGACACCAGCGGTCAGGATTTTGACATCTTTTAGGAGGATACAACTCAAGCCATGAAAAAAGGGCATCTTTACCTTACAGAATCCAGCTAGGAGCATTGTCAGCAGGTCAGCCTCCCTAGAAACAGAGCCTGAGAGGTCGTCTGACCTGGGGAGAAGCTGCTTTCAGGATAAACCCGTAAGGGAGGGAAGGAAGGAACCTGGCGGTAGAGGAGACCTTCTTTCTACCTCAAGCCAGGATGACTCAGGCCTTGGCCTAATCTCAAAGGAGAGCCCAGAGCCCAGACTGCTCTGCAGGGTGCTCCACCATTGCTGCAAGGGGACCCTTTGTACCTGGATCAGTCAGTCCCGGAGAGCAGGCAGCCTCCCCATCAGGCAGCTTTTGCAGGGGAGGGCAATTCTCCTGGGGTCTGAGGGACAGCTGAGAGATCCCAGGAGTCACAACATACTGGGGGCTGGTCTCAGGCTGGCTGAGGGGGATGGAGCAGAGCACCACTGGCCAGGCACAGCAGGGTGGGGAGCGCAGCGCTGTCCAGGCACGTGGCACCAGAAACGAGCCTCCAGGTCCTCACCAGCACTGGCCTTGCTGCTGTACTGGATGCTTCCGGCTCCTGTCCTCTCCAGTTCCATACACCTTGCGGAAAACGATTGCCCTTTAATGAAATGAAGCAACAGTGACAAAAGCCCTAATTTTATGTCTTCTTCATTCTCCAGCTGCGGCTGCAATGCCCTTAGGACGTTTCCGTTGACCAAGTGCAATTTATGTGAACTGAAAAGGAGCGGAGCGAGAACCTCAAGTTCCTCAGTATTTTATTTGTCTTCTGTGTCCCCATGGGATGTCATCGCTGTAGTTCAGGGGTGGTGACCAAGCTTGTTTCCCTGGTGGACAATTTCCAAGAATCTAACCCCAGGAGCAATTCCAAATTACTTTAAATGGAAGGGACCAAATACCTCTTTTGTTTCCTTCTTCGGAGGTTGAGGAGAAGAAACTTTGTTGCAAAAGAACTTTTTAAAAAAATACCCTCAAGGGGTTGCATTATTTGAAATGTCACAAGATAACCTTCGTGTTGGACATTTTAAATAAAAGAATGCTCTGTGAATGGGGGGAATGGAGGGCAGGTAAGGAGATTTTATTAATTACTTTAAAAAAGTCTTTTAAAAAATTTCCCCAAACCATAAGGCAGAATGACCCTAAGTCTTTGGAGGATAAAATCTTGGGCTAACTTAAAACAATTCCTCACATACTTGTGCTGCCTGGTTTCCATGGGAACCCAAAGAGGAACTCTAAGATGTCTGGAGAACATCTATTTTTACATTAACCCTTCAGATCACAAACAAATGAAAAATAGGGAAGGGAGGGTGAGATGGGGAGGGGCAGCTTAACCATCTTCCCTTAGACCTCGCAAGTGCAGCTGGACTGGAGAAGCCTGCCCACATCACCTGAAAACAGAAAGCGGACTGGTGTAATTCTTCCCTTTAGAATGGCATTCAGGAAAAGTAATTGACATGAATGTCATTAAGTCTTCTATGTGCACCATGAGAGCAACTCTAGCTTAGGGAGCAGCATTTTCAAATCCCCTCGGAATGGGAATGGGGGGTTTGATCCTGGCGGTACTGAGAAACCTGTGTATGTGGGTCATGATTCTGGGTTTGCACCAGGACTCACGCCCGGCCTTATGTCACTGGGTCTGGGTTTACAGCAGCCCTGAGCCCCCTAGGAGGGGCCTGGAAGCTGTCAGTGGGTAAACAGAGTCGCTTTTTAGGAAATCATGTTCACCACCACCTACGTTGGGGCTAACCTGTTTCAGAGGCTCCTAGTAAATGTAAATTTAGGCCTCTTTCCTCTCTGAGAAAGGAAAAGGCATAACTTGGGAGAAGGCACAAAGGCTTCAGCAATGGTGGGTGGAATGTGATACGGCCTCACTTACGTTTTTAAACCATCCCAGTGCTGGGGAAAAAAAACACCACCAACACCACAACAAAAACAGCAACCTTGGGGAGTAAACACGAGTGGGTTTTCCCAGGTCACATTTTCCCCTAAAATAAGCCTATTTTTAAAATAATATGTGAATCCAACAGCACCAGGAAGCTGATGAAGCTAAGTGTGAGCACCTGCTTTTCCTACACGAGAAACAAAAATAAACTCACTGTAATGAAAATCAAGTGCAGAGAAATGATTGCCTAATTAATTGAATGCTTAACTGATTAGTTGTGCTTCGTAAATGTCTCTGATGTCTTTTCTAT
The DNA here is from genome assembly GCA_031835075.1 of Saguinus oedipus. NCBI lineage: Eukaryota > Metazoa > Chordata > Mammalia > Primates > Cebidae > Saguinus > Saguinus oedipus. Next base: position 42,136,720 of record CM063175.1, on the reverse strand, counting down.
TGATTGACAGTGTAGAAGAGAAAAAGATAGAAGGAGGCAGCCTGGCCAACCCAGCCGGCCTCGAAAGGGTCAGAGATGGAATGTCAAGGGCGGTTGGTCAGGTGCTTTACTCTGATGAGCAGGTCCCCAGCACTTTGGGGACAGGATGGCCTCTGCTGGCAGCTCCATCCCTGCCTTCCTCTGATCCTTGGAGGAGGAAGTGGCTGGACGAGAAGCCTGCAGGGTGGGCTCAGTGTGATTTTCATACATATATGAATATATATGAAAATCCTCACCTCATATATATGTAATACCAGTTTCCCTATTTGTGTGTGTGTGTATATGTCGTTCCCTATTTGTACACAGGCACACACACACACACACACACACACACACACACACACACACACACCCTGGTATTCCATTGGGAAGGGGACAACTGGGAACCTGCTATGAGGACCCCTCTCTTTGCTGTGAGCTTTCTTTCTGCTTAATAAAGTCTATTCCACTCAGTCTTCGAGTGTCTGCATGCCTAATACTTCTTGGTTGTGGGATAGGAACCTGGACCTAGCTGAGCAGAGAAGTGATAACTCCTGTGTGTTTCCCTGGAGACACAAGAGGAAAATCTACACCCTTGCCCTTTCCATATTCCAGAGTCTCCCACATTCCTAGGCTGGTAGCCCTCCATCTTTAAAAGCAGCAACATTGGGCCAAGTCTTTCTCATGCTTCTCTCTCTCTGACTCTTTCTTCTGATTTCCTCCTCCACTTTTAAAGACTCTAAAGATTACATTAGGCCCACGTGGGTCATTCAGGATCCTCTCCCCAGCTCAAGGTCGCTGAACAACCTTAATTCTAACTGCAATCTGCATTTTCCTTTGCTACGTAAGGTCACATATGCCAGGTTCCAAGAATTAGGACATAGACATCCTTGGGGGACCGTTATTCTGCCAACCACAAATATCATCAGACAAAATAGGATTTCCTGGAAAGAAAGGGACTATATTGAGATGCTGTCTTGCTCATTTTCACGTTGTCTGCAGGGCCAAACGGAAGGCCTGTGTAGCAGGGGTTTTGTTAATAAATGTTTGTGGAATAGATTCATATCCTATACTCATCTATCAGAAAATGACCACCTGTTCCATTCTCCTAATAGTGCAGTCATTGGAGCACAAAATAGAACTCTTTGTCTAGAACTACATTTTAGACTCCTTGGTGATCGTAACCAACCCACAGTCATGGGAACTAGCTAACATTCAGAGAGCACCTTCTAATCTGCAGGATGCTTTGCCAGCCTTAACCCATCGGATCTTCTTTCTCACCCAGTGGGTGGTAACTACCGTTTCTATTTAGCAGAAGGGGAAATGGAAGTCAGAAGACATTGAGTAGCTCCGTCAAGATCTAATAGCCGGTAAATGTCAAGGCCATGTCTTATTGATCTATGCTGTTAGCCCGTCCACCCTGCCACACTGCCTCACTCTGAACGAAGAGGAGATAAAATTGCAGCCAATCTTCTGTGTGATAAGGACTTAAAAAGGCTAAAGGCAAGACCAGTCATTTTCGGGTGTTGGAGAAAGGTCTTTGGCAGGGCAGAGCATGAAGAAAGGGAACAATTTTGCCTGAGGGAGGGGAGAAGAGGAGCAAGAAGATGCCTCTGTCCCAGCAGAGAACCCAAGGGCTCTCTGTGCTTGAATCCCAATCCGCCCTGTCTAAGTGACTGATCCCACTCCATCCAGATACCGTACGCTCCATCTCACTGCAGCTACTAAGATTGTTGCTCCTTTAAGACCAACTCATCCACTTGCCAAGTCCAATAGGCATGAACTCCTGGAGGCCTTGTGCATCCTGCATTTCCGGCACATTCATGGTGATTGACATATCAGTGTTTGTGGAACCCACCTAAGCTTCGTTTTCCTTGTTTATCCCATTTGGAGCTGATTGTCTCCAAGAGAAGGAGAGTGGGAGGAAAGGAAGGAGGAAGAGGGAAGAGGGAGAGGGGCATAACAGACTCAGCATGGCCTTCGGGTTCTCTTGTTGCTGTTTCTTGAAACTGATTAGAGCAACCTCTTGACTTCTACAGAAAAACATTTGAGAATCTTTCTTCACCTCCCTGTTTTCTCTATGGCCCAGACTTTTCCTTCTTAAGATTTTCTGAAAGAATATGTACAAAAAACAGCAGGAAATAAAACCCCAAGATATGAAAGTCGGTCTGACTTGCCCTCACCTAACCTCAGTCGGTAATGTCTGAGATGGGGATATTTCAATTATCCAAGCTTCCTCTCTCCTCCAGCTGCAGAGCCCCACTAACTGCGTAGGGAATAATACACATTCTACCACGTTGGCAAGTATGGACTGAGCACTGGGCTCGGCCCAGACATTAGCACTCAAATGTGTTGATGGTGAGGAGTAATAAAGAAATTGAAGACACATCCCTGCCCTTAAGAAGTAATTTAGTGGGGGGAAAAGGGTTCCTAGTGATCCATGGAATGAGTACAGGACGATTAAAGATTTAGTCACCAACGTGTAATTGTAACATAAACCGCACACAGCAGAATGGTGGAAATAATGAAAAAGAACAGGATTACGATAATTCCAAAGTCGTCACGAGACAGGACCAGGCAGCCAGAGTTTCCACTGATAGACTGGTTCCTTCATGCAGAATGTCAATTGCCACAGGCAGGCTGAATGTCAGGCCCAGAGGTGACCAAGCCAAGGGGTTGGATAAAGCCCCTGTCCGCATGGGGCTCATGGAAAGAGAATGGTAATAAGAAGAGTGGGGAGCACTGAGACAGAGAACGGGGAGAACCTGCCATGGGGAAGAGAAGGGTTCAGATCTGCCTCGACCTGTACGCACACCAGTCACCTCCCGGCCCCTTTGTGATGACTCCGTAGCAATGATGATGACCTGAAATTACCTCTTCGGTTGACTTGTTTCTTGAAGCCACCACCCCCCTCACTAGAATGAAAATTAAGTGAGGTTAGAGAGCTCTTCCTGCACGTTCTCCATAGTGCCTCTGCCTCCAACACAGTTTAAAACACATGACCTGAGCTCGAAATTGTTTGCTGAGTGAATGAAAGCATCAGGAGATGATTAGGGATGCATTATGCTAATCGTATCTTTAAATTATATTCGTTATGAAATGCATTATAAATGTCAGGCCTCTTCAATCCCATAGAGGCCATAGACAGACAAACATTTCTATAATATGAATTTTTAAAGAGCTGTGAACGCGGATGACTACTGGTCACTGTAACTGCACTTTGGCTAATGGCATCTACCTTTTTTTTTTTTTTTTTTTTTTGCTTGTTTTTGAGATGGAGTCTTGCTCTGTCACCCAGGCTAGAGTGCAGTGGCACAATCTCAGCTCACTGCAAACTCCACCTTCCAGATTTAAGTGATCCCACAGCCTCAGCCTATCAAGTAGCGAGTATTATAAGCATGCACCACCACACCCAGCCAATTTTTCTATTTTTAAGAGAGACGGGGTTTCATCAAATTGGCCAGGATGGTCTCGAACTCCTGACCTCATGTAATCCACCCTCCCTGGCCTCCCAAAGTTCTGCGATTGTGGGATTACGGGATTACGGGTACCCATTTGTAAAATCAATGGTATCACCTCAGGGCAGTCTAAGGCTGCTCAATTTTTCATGGTCTTTTTATAGGATAGGACCTGTGCCACATTAAACATGAAATTAAAGCAACTGAATTTTTAGAAGGAGGAAACTTGGCCACTCCTTGCTTTGATATGAATCGTGTTGTGTGATGGGTGCCTGCCACCCCCTCTGCACACCAATAGATGCTCCGCTGTGGCTGAGTAGATTCCGTGTGGATGCAGGATGGCGGTGGGACGTACATTTCTCCCATTTCCTTTCTAAATCATGAGAAGAAGGCACTGAAACAAAACATCTTTTATTGCCTGTGCTCCAAAGGCACCACAGGGAATATTTACCAAGGGACTTTTAACACAAATATTTTCGGAGATTTTCATGCAGTTGAGGTCCCAGACCATTCAGATTTGAGTAGATGGAGCAAATTGATCTATAAAGTACATCTTTTAGTAATTACCTGCAATATCCCACGTTTTGTGAATTCCATCTCTCTTTCCCTGGCATGATGTGATATCCTCAACAACTGAATTGCTTCTTGGCAATGTGTTGGCTGTTAGCTGTGAAAAGTCAGTACAATTCCGAGTGTGGGGGTCAGTGGCTTTATTAAGACCGATGACCCCATGCAGGAGCTCAGGCAGACTTGGGCAGCTGTAGCCGGAACAGCTACATAGGATGCGTTTAATGTGGAGCCACCTGTGAGTGAATTTTAGTTATTCAAGAAAATGCTCTCTCTCGCTCGCTCGCTCTCGCTCTCTCTCTCTCTCTCTCACACACACACACACACACACACACTCTCTTAGACTGAGCTGGGTCATGACAAGCCGACACAACTAACTTCATCTCCAAGTTTTTCAGTTTGTCATATCAGGCAGCAGCTAATAAGTGCACTTGAAGATGAGAATTCGTTGATCATCTTTTCCCAAATCAGTGAAGTCTGTGTCTGCCATAACTTCATTTAACATCTCATTAGGAAAGACAGCATCACCAGCCCATCAAAGAGCAGCCTCATTATCTCCCTTCATGGCTTTTGCCCCCCACACAGCTGTGCTGGGGGCGATTTTCCATCAGGCATCTGATGGGCCCTGCCTCCTTCGCCTGCAGGCTCCACTCCACCCCCTGGATAAGGAGCCTGGTTGTGCATTCCTGGTGGTCCTGGGTTTAGAGGAACAGACTGTGCCCTGGGTCCTCCTTGCACCTGAATTCTCCCTCTCTTCAGAGGGAGAAGACTCTTAGTACCTTAACGTATGAAAATACAGGAGATTGGAAGAACTGACTCTGCTTTGTTCATTCCTACTCAGAGAGGTCTCCAGCGAGCCAAGCCCTGGGGGGATGTGGGGCTGGACTGCTAGGAAACTTTACAACTGAGTTCAGACGTGGACCTGTCTCTCTTCACCAAAACAGCAAAGGTGAATCGAATTTATTCTCAGGTACTTACCAACGGTCTAAACAAAAAGAAAGTGCTCTATGGACCTGAAATAGAGGCACGTGCTAGGAGGGGCAAAGCTGCGGACGTGCAGGGCTCCAGGGGGTAAGAGTCCATTGGAAGTGGCAGGGATCTGGCTCTTGAAACTGACAGGGACTCAGGAACCCCACGTGGCGGGAGACCCCAGCTAGATTCATGGATGAAACTGGGAGTGAGTTGAAGGAGTCTGGGGAGTCCTGGTCCCAGCTGAAGCAGAGCAGCCACGTGGTCCGGACGTGGGCTGGCCAATCATCCCATGACTGCACCTGTGCTACCCCAGCATCTTGACAGGCTGGAGCAGGGGCCCCCAGTATAGCGTGGTTCTGACCAGGATTCTCAGGAGCAGAGAAAAAAGGCACCTGCAGAACCACGGGGTTGGGTGGGGGGCAGGAGGGAGAGAAAGACTCTCAATCGAAGGCTCTGAAAAGCATGAAGAAGATTTATATTAAAGTGACAATTATCAGTTAAGACATTCACCAGCAATGAAATGCAAACAACAGGAAAATCTCAAGATGTCCACAGAATACCCTAAATGTCTCAAAGATGTAAATTTAGAAAGAAATATATGAAAAATTGGAAAATATTATGAATTAGATATGAATTAAAATAGATCACTTTTTAAAGCTCAATTCAAGATGCTAGAACAGAAACATATAGTCGTTAATTTTTTTCTTTTTTGACACAGGGTCTCTTGCTGTGTCACCCAGGTGCCTGGAGTACAGTGGTGTGATCACAGCTCACTGCAACCTCAGCCTCCCAGCTCAGGTGATCCTCCCACCTCAGCCTCCCTAGTAACTGGGGCTACAGGTGTGCGCCACCACAACCAGCTTATTTTTGTATTTTTTTTTTGTATAGGTGGGGTTTTGCCATGTTGACCAGGCTGATATCGGACTCCTGGATTCAAGTGATCCATCCGTCTCAACCTCCCAAAGTGCTGAGGTTACAGGCATGAGCCACTGCACCCAGCCTGGAATTTTTTAAAATCACAAATGAATATGAACCTGGTCAGAGAAATATTTGTGAACTGGAAGATAGTATTGTGAAGCTCATTCTAAATTCAGCACACAGAGATAAAATCTTAAGACATGAGAGAAAAGTTAAGAGATACGGAAAAGAAATTGAGATTCCACCACGCAGGAAGGAGAAAACAAAGGGAATGGCAGGCAAACAATGTCTGAAGTAATCATGGCTAGACATTTTCTAGATTTGATGAAAAAGCAGGAGCTTTCAGCTAATAAAACACTTTGCTTGCTGAGCAGGATAAATATATGTGAGTATGTATAAATATACGTGAATTATGATGAAACATTATTGCAGTGCAGAAAGGAGAAAGGAAATATTTAGAGGTACCAAAAAGAAAAGAGATATTATGACAAAAGGATGACCATGAGACTGACAATGAATGTCTCTCAGTGACAGTAGATGCTAGAAGACAATGAATATATAGCCTCAGAGTGTCAAGAAAACTAACTGCAAATGTCATATTCAATGTACCAGAAGAGGTCAAGATAATTTTAGAATATGAAAGGGAAGAAAACATGATTTACCATCCTCAGATAGTTGTAGAGAAAGCTACTGAAGGATATATTCCAGCAAGAAGAAAGTGAACCAAAGGGGAAGGAGTGGTCTGCTAGAGCTAATACTGAGCAAAAAAATAGTAATAGAAGTACTTTGGTGAATCTGACTAACCACTAATTAGAATTTATTTAAGAATATTGAATTAAAATGTAAAACAAGAATTTAGGGTTGGGACACCTGGAGAAGGAGGGAAACATCAAATAACTTTAGACTTTGTTAGAAAAATAGTTATGTTAAAATTTTAAGTGTATTAGCTAAAATATATAGAGAGATATACTATAATAACTTGAAAATTGGAGGGAAAAAAGGATATAAGAAAGCTTTATCAAAAACAGGAAGTCAAGACATAGAGAAAATAGAAGGTAGTATCAATAAAAAACAAAAATAGAGATAAATACATCAGTACTTATAATAAATGTGACAATTAATATTAGCTATCACAAACAGACTAATTAGATAACTTAAAACCTTCTATATGCCATTTAAAAGAGTAATGCTAAAAGCAGATAAACACTTATAATAAGTTTGTGTAGAAAGATGTATTAAAACTACATATAACATAATTCATGGATTAAGGAAAATCATCATAGCAAGAAAATATTTAGAATTGATTGAAAGAAATGCAACTTTATGTCAGAACTCATAAGACATAGCTAAAGCAGTTATTTAAGTAAATGTATAGCTTTTAATGAATTTTAAAATGTTATAAAATAAATGAGCTAATCATTCAATTCAGGAACCTACTGAAATAAGAGAAAGTCTATAAGAAGGAGAAGAAAATCAATAGTAGATGAGAGCAGAAATTAAGAAAACAGAAATGACAAAATATGACTAACGGATAAAACCAACGATGTCTTTTTGGAAACTAGTGAAAAAAAAATAGTCCACTGAGTGAACAGATCATGGTGAAAAAAGCAGGCATGAAGCATCACGAGGAACTTAGAGTTCATGACTACAGATGCAAAAGAGAGGCTACAAATCTTAGGACTATCACGGACAATTCTTTGACAATAAATTTGAACACCTAGAAGAAATGGTTTTTAGATAAAATTTATAAAAATAATTCAGACACTAGGTTCCAGTGATTTTTCCAGGAGAGTTTCACAAAAGCTTCAAGAAACAGCAAACTATCTTCTTATACAAATTGTTCCAGAATAAATGAAGCAAATAAAATACCTGACTTATTTTCTGTTGCCAGTATAAATTGATATCAAAACTGAGCAAGGACATTGTGAGAAAAGAAAATTACAGGCCAACCTCCCAAAGAATATAGATGCAAAAATTCTAAATAAAAGATCCGAAAATCCAATCTCACAATGTAGTTACAAAAAGCACATCACAGTCTAGTGGGTTTATTTGCCTGGGAAGTGAGAGGCAGTTGAGGTACTGCCTAGGACTCTCACTCAGATGGATCTGCTTCACACGGAGACAGGTGGCCAGGGTCACAGGGGGTCTCCCACTACCCCTCTGCAGAATCCAATGAGTCAGACATGAGCAGGTCAGGAGAGAGCTCCCCTCACAGCCCCTACCACACACCAGGAATGTCAGGCAACATTCCTGATATTCAGCAGGTGATGGTCAGGCACTTGTTAACTGTTTCTCTAAAATAATATTGGTCACAGCCGGTGCCAGGGAAAGGCAGTCTCCCAATAAACAGAAACACTTGAAACTGGTGATCAGCAACTTCCTGATGAGATCTCGGGAGTTGGGCCAGTGGGCTCAAGCATGCCCAGTAAAAGGCAAAATGGCAGAGTTTAACTGATCTGTGACCTCCAAGGGGACAATGCGTTGGTTAGAGGAAAATGCCTCAAGTGAGCATGCGCACACCTCCAGTAACCACACCGCGCATGCTCCGCTCCCAAGCGCTGGCAGGCCACTGCGCATGCGCACAGCCCACCCCAAGGGAAGAATCAGGGGAGATGGGAGGCAAGACCCTGGAAACGTGCTGACATGTAAAACCCCAGATCAAAGGTCAAACCACGCACTTGAAGTTGCCCACTTTCAAGTTGCCCACTCGGCCCTCTTCCAAGTGTACTTTACTTCCTTTCACTCCTGCTCTAAGGCTAATAAACTTACACGCCTGCGCTACAACTTGCCTCAGTTTCTCCTTCTGCCTTATGCCCCTCAGTCGAATACTTGCTTCTGAGGAGGCAAGAATTGAGGTTGCTACAGAGCTGTGCAGATTTGTCGCCGGTAACAAAAGCAACCAAACAGAACAGAACACTGACAAACCAGAAATCTCCTGGGAAATCCAGACCGGCAGAGAAAAGACAAAAGACATCCTTTATTTGATAAACCTAACAGAAAAGGAGGAGGAGGAGGAGGAGGAGGAGGGGGAGGGGAGGGGGAGGGGGAGGGAAAGAGGGGCTGAGGAGAAGGAGAAAAACACGCTGAATTGCATGATGAAACTTTAGAGTCATGAAATGATAATGACATCAGGAACTTTCTAGAATGCCGCTATCAAAGTGCCTTCCTGACACTTTTCTGCAGGTGCTGGCCAATTCAACGTGAGGAGCAGAACTGTCAGAATGTGGATTGGGAAGAAAAGGCAAAATGCCATTGTGTACAGATGAGTAGTCTACAGAGAAATCCCAAAACGTTCTACCTATTAAAATTAGTAAGAGAATCTAGATTTGAAATCAATATACGAAAATCAAAAGTAGTTCTGTGTGTTAGGAAAAGCCCATGCAAAAGTGTAATAGAAAAAAAAAAGATTTACCCAAATCACAAAAACTGTAAGTTACCCAGGAATACATGTAAGGAAAGATGAGCTAGAAGAGAGAGTTCTAAAATATTATCGAAGGACATAAAAGAAGACTGAATAAATGGAGCGATTTACCATGTTCATACGTAGAAGTAGTAATACCATAAATAAGTCAATACTTCCCAAATGTATCTATAATTTCAATGAAATTCAATAAAATTCACAGTCAAAAGCGCTGTCGTTCTTGATACACCAATTCTCACTAAAATTCACATGGAAGAGTGAAAGGAGAAGCTCGAGGATGTGTGGGGAAGAGAGAAGGTGCTGGATGCTCATCTGTACCATTCTATCTGTGTTAGGTCACTCTTGCTTTGCTATAAAGAAACACTCGAAGCTGGGTAAGTTATAAAGAAAAGAAGTTTAATTGGTTCATGGTTCTGCAGGCTTTAGAGGAAGCATGGTGCAGGCATCTGCTCGGCTTCTGCAGAGGCCTCAAGAAGCTTTCTTCATGGCAGAAGGCGAAGGGAAGCAGGCGTCTCACGTGGCAAGAGAGAGAGCAAGAGAGTGAGGCAGGGGAAGTACCACACACTTTTAAATAACCAGATCCTAAAGAACTCATCAAGCCATAAGGGGTCCGCCCCCACGACCCAAACACCTCCCACCAGGCCTCGTCTCCAACACTGGGGGTTACATTTCAACATAAGATTTGGGTGGAACAAGTATCCAAGCCACATCACTGTCTATAGATAGATTGCTCTATCTATCAAGATGTATCCATGGTAATTAAGGACTATCATATTTGAATAGGCAACTAGATATGCAGAACAGAATTAAAAATCCAGAAATATATATTTGCATATATATAACTTTGGCATAAGATACAGAAGATATGGTAGAGACTGCTGGATGGCCACTCTAAGTCTAAGAATGGGGCTACTTGGAATTTCCAAATTCTTTGCAAAAAAAAAAAGCCTGGCTAAAGGAAGAAGCAGAAATGCTGGATGGTGGCTTAGAATACAGCTGAGACCTGTCCTTGACCCTCCTTCCCTGTTTCCCTCCGTCGCACTACCTGGAACCTCACCTTGGACCATGAAGGCTCCGGTCATGCCCTAGGGATTAAGGAGGTTGGGTTCCTGGCAGAGCCAGCAGACTAGGACAGGAGAAGCTGCCCCAGACTCATACATGAGAGAGAAACACACTTCTATCTCATTTCAGCTGTTTATCCTGGGACTTGGTGTTTCTCACAGGAAATCTCGATCTTAACTGTTGTGGAAGGCATTGCAAGTCAGTGGGACCATTCCATAAACTGCGCAGGGACAGCTGTCCAGCCACATGGAAAGAAAATACAATGAGATGCTGACATCGTATACAGAAATATGCCCTCCGTGGATCCAAACCCATCATGGAAAATAAACCTTGAAAAGAGATGTAAGAAATTGTAGACCCCGTTCACCGTACCACATTGGAGAGGATTTCTTAAAGAAGACCTTAAAGCAGAAATCACACGGGAAAAGCTATCACATTTGACTGTATCTAACCGTAATCTCTGTATGACTAGTGACCACAGAAAAAAAGGCTTCCTAAATAAAAGAAGCAGCTATTAGGGGAGAAGATTGGTGATTATGAGATACAGTAATACCTTTGTTCCACTGTTAATGATGTCAAGTCAGTCTAAAATGAAAATAATAAGTTAAAAAAAAGATACAGTAATACTTTTCATAATACATGAAGAAATTCTACAAATCATAAGAAAAAGACAACCCAACATTAAAACGGGCAAAGCTGTCATAAATAGGCCACGGTGGAGGGGTTCCAGCAGCCGCTAAATACACACACGGCTGGGCAGCATCCCCAGGCATCCGGGAATACAGGTTAAAACAACAGTGAGATGATCATTAGATGAGACACAGGTAAACTTCAAAAGCCTGCTGTGACTGAGGACAGGAAACGCAGGCCTTAGGTGGGGGTGGGCAGGCCAGTGCTGTCTGAGAAGGAGATGAGAAGGTGCCAGCTGTGTTAAGATTTGGGAAAGAACATTACAGGAAGGAGGAAGAGCAAGTGTGAAGCCCTGGGTCAGGAGAGACAGAGGGCTCCGTGGGAAGCTCCGTGGAGAGTATTCTATCAAGCAAAAGGCACCGAAGTGGGAATTGGGACCCGGGGTCTCAGCCACCTCAGGGGCTGGTGCCTTGCAGAAAGGAGACATGTCTGGATCTTATAAACCCGTACGGCATGGATGCGTGCATGGTGATCTGCCCTCTCCACAACACAGGCTCCCCAAAGGGCTCCTGAACTGTGCAGAGTGGCCCCGAGGGCTCTGTATCTTGCCCTCTGCGCTTCCCCTGCATGTGAGGTGGACTCCAGGCCACGTGCCATTCTGTAACGATGGCCCACATTCTCCCAACTCCCCTCGGGTCCTGCCATTCTGTCTACAATGAGAAGGCACTTCCCTTCCTGCCTTCCCGTTGTGAACAGAATGGCAGGTGCCTGATGCTCAGATAGTAGGAATGTGTCTTCTGCTGTCTGAATCTGCCCATCCTCTCCGAGCCAGCTCATGCCCTCACTGTGTCTCATCTCCAGGCTGTGCTGATCTCCAGCAAGCTCTTTGGGCTCTGCCCGCATTCTTAGAGCACCTGTGGGGTGCTTCTTTGTTTCAGTGTGAGTGTGCAGAACAGGGGTAAGGTCACATGTGGGAAGAGAGGGGCAAGGTCAGAGTCCTGACGGCAGATCACTCCGCCTTTCCTATCTCCCTGTCTCCAGCTGCAATGGGAAGAAATAACATCCACCCTGCAGGGCGGAGTGAAACATTCAAAAGCACATGGCACATGCTGGCCACAGTGCGGGGCTCATGCAGTCACTCCATAAACAGCCGACTTCTCTCCCTGTGGTGGATGGGTGGCCTCCTCCCGTTCTGTCCACTAGCCGTGAAATGGGACAGGGTCTGTTTTAGTCTCCTTATGGACCCACCAGTGTAGACAACAGTCTCCAGCAATTTAAACCCAACCAGGAAATGTGACCAAGGTATGTAAATGCTCACTGAATGAATGAGTAAATTACACAAAGCCTCCGCTGATGATGTTGACAGGGAAGGTAGCAGAGCCCACGTCACAAGGGTAGGCTGGGAGAACCAGCTGGTCTGCACTAGAAATAGCCTAACCCGTTGCTGACACCCGCCAGTGGCATCCCGATTCTGGCGCATCCACGCTACGCACGGTGGAATCCCTGCCACCCACGGGCCTGTGAAAGGGAACTTTAAAGTCGCCCAGATGAAAGTGGTGTGACTCGACCACAGCCCTCGCTGGTGTCGAATGTTTTCAGGGTTTCAGCCTTGTTTTGTCCTCACAATCCTCACATCTGTTTTAATATTCTCAGCTAGAACACCCCCAGGTGGCCTGATCCCCATCTGAAAGTCCAACTTTCCCGATTAAGGCTGAAATATCAGTGACTGTCAAGTTTTCAACATGCCGGTGAGGCCACGTGATGCTTGCCAGACTCTAGTTCAAGGTCTTCCCTTGCTTCTCTCTCTGGGCCACGGGGAGTAAAACCTCACTCAACCAGATGCCTGGGTTCCAGGGGCCCTGGGGAAGCAGGATCCTAGTCAGCTGATATACCCAGGGCTGGCGGGGCACAGTAGCTCACGCCTGTAATCCCAGCACTTTGGGAGGCTGAGGCAGGCTGATCACGAGGTCGGGGTTCGAGACCAGCCTCACCAACATGGTAAAACTTCCATCTCTACTGAAAAAAATACAAAAATTAGCTGGGTGTGGTGACACGCACCTGTAATTTCAGCTACTCTGGAGGCTGAGGCAGGAGAATCGCTTGAACCCAGGAGGCAGAGGTTGCAGTGAGCCTAGATCGTACCACACTGCACTCCAGCCTGGGCAACAGAGCAAAACTCCCTCTTAAGAAAAGAAAGAAGAAAAAGAAAGAAAGAAAGAGAGAAAGAGAGAAAGAGAGAAAGAGAGAAAGAGAGAAAGAGAGAAAGAGAGAGAGAGAAAGAGAGAAAGAGAGAAAGAGAGAAAGAGAGAGAAAGAAAGAAGGAAAGAAAGAAAAGAAAGAAAGAAAGAAAGAAAAGAAAGAAAGAAAGAAAGAAAGAAAGAAAGAAAGAAAGAAAGAAAGAAGGAAAGAAAGAAAGAAAGAAAGACCCAGAGTCAAGCGGAGTGGCTCAAGCCTATAATCCCAGCACTTTGGGAGGCCAAGGTGGGCAGATCGTTTGAACCTATGAGTTCCAGAGCAGCCTGGACAACATGGTAAAGACCCGTCTCTACAAAACAATCCAAAAATTAGCCAGGTGTGGCAGCACACACCTGTAATCCCAGCTACTTGGGAGGCTGAGGTGAGAGAATTGCTTAAACCTGGGAGGCAGAGGTTGCAGTGAGCTGAGATTGTGCCACTGCACTCCAGGCTAGGTGACAGAGTGAGACTTCCTCTCAAATAAAAAAAAAAGAAAAAAGAAAAATACCCAGAGCTCTTTTTGTTTCCACCCTGTTTGGAATTTAGAAATATTCCAGTCTCTCTCCTGGCCTAGGGAATTACGTGGATGGGTTTTCGGAGCCGCCACAGTTCTGGGTATGTTTCTCAGCTGATCCCAGGACCTAGACAGGTTGGAAGGTATGACCGTGGCTCCCTTACTAGGAGCTGGCAGCCTCCAAAGTCTCTCTTTGGGGTTACTTCTAGGACCTGCCTTTCCCCGACATCTGTTGGGTTCCCCGGGCTCTGTTTGTGGCCTCCTGGTCCCTTGGGGCCTTGTGCCTCCCGGAGATGACAGGCTCATCTGCAGGCAGGAGAGACAGCCATAAGTGCCATTGTGGGTGCGAGCAGAGGACTCCGGACGAGACCACCGCTGATGGTGCGAATGCAATGATCTCCATGCCCAGGTCCATGGCCCCTGCTTGCGGCTCACTGAAGGAAAGTGAGCTTCCCAGAGAGGACAGGGCCCACCGGAGGCGGCAGCCGTGCCCGCACTCTTCAGTGCTTGCTTGGGGCTGATGTGTGTCCTGTAGCTCAAAAGCCTACCTTGCTGTTTACCCTCTGAAAGATTACAGGTGGCCCAGGGATCCTCCCAAGCGAATGCACAGTCAGGACCCTAATTCTACAAAATCATTTTGGGAATAGCCAAAGGCAAGATATTGTTCACATTTAAAACAAACCATGGTGACTCCACTTGGTAACTGAGTATTTCCTGTTGCCTCAAACACCACACTTTCTAGTATGTTATTTCCTCTAGCCAGCCCACCTCCGAGTGCACAGAGCACCTCCCACAGCCACCTCCAAACCTGCCTCTCCTGGGAAGCCTCCCTGGCTGCTCAGTCTGCAATACCCAGCTCTCTAGACTGCTCTGGCATCTCCAGTCGGCATCCACTCATGCCCCACCGTGGACCCGACTCCAAACCAGGTGTCGTCTGCAGGGGTGGGGGCAGCCTGGGTTCTTGCTGCTGCCCTAATTCCTCATCTTTACCAAGAGGACAGTGATGCCACCCAGGGCTGGTGTGAGGAGGGACTGAGACGGTCTGGCACTCAGTTGGTAGGAGGAGGTTGAACTGGTGCAGGTACTTGGGCAGAATTCACTGTTTTCTTCTCCCTCTTCCTCCTCTCTGTTAATCAGGGAAGGCTGCCTGTTCCCATGAGGATGGTGTCAGGAGGGAGAGGAGCTGATGTTCCATCGCTTCAGAGAATGGAGAACCTTGAACATAACAAGCCTCCACGGGTATGCTGGGTGTGGACCCCGGGTTTCACAGGGCTATTAACCTGGCCACACACTGGGGGCATTTCCCTCTAAAAATAGAGATGCTGGCATTCTCCACGAGAAACAGATTCAGAATCACTGAGCCCACAATCTGGGCATCCGCTCTCGTTAAGGTTCCTGAGAGATTCTAGGGGACAGTCGTATCTGATCATTATGGCACACACAAACCAGAGATCAGCAATATCATTTTCACTAACTCAAAACCCTGAGCAACAATATGGCTGTTTGCTACGGCACAAAATTGTCAGGTGTGTCTCTGGGTCATCTGCCATCAGCCGAAAGAAGTTTCCTGACCCACTCTACATGCGTTTGGTGGCCCCAGTGCCTGCAGATGAGCTGACAGTGGCCCTTTCACCTGACCTGCCCAGGCCCGCGAAGGCCCTGGCCCCTCCTCATTTGAATACTTCTAATTGTTAATGAGGGTTATTTGTTTAAAGGCAAAGAATCTCATCTGATCATTGCATGCAGCAACATCTTAGGCCTTTACAGCCCTTTGGGGATGCAATTTGTGTGTCATTTCACTTTTTATTGCTTTTTATTGGTTGTGGGACTGTTGGGAAGAAAATGAGGACTATTTATCATGCACAGAGGAAGTCTGCCCCAGAACGCAGTGAAGAGCTGTCACCTGGGGGAAGGCAGCCAGGGGAGCGATTTCGGTGGAAATAAGTCACTGCTAGAAAGCAGTGAAGGGTAATTGCGTGGAGGACAGCACCTGTGTGTTTTCCATGCCAGGAAGGGGGGCTCAGCACACACGACTAATCAGTCATCACCGTCGGTCCGGCTCACAAACATTCCTGGAAGAATCAGGAATGTTTACAAAGGCGGTAAATCTATTCTCCCCAGTTGTGGTACAAGAGTCCGATCAGCTGCTGACAGCAGCCACACATCTGTCCCCTGGGGGCTCCTTAGGAGCCTGGGAGAAGCCGCTCAGCACCCAGCAGAAACCAGGGGGTGTTGAGTCCACAGGAAAGTGACAGTAGACATGAGCAGTCGACACAGGCTTTCCTAAAGCATGGCAGTGTTCGGCGTACAGTCTTGCTCTTGAGTTGCACGACCCAAAAGGAATGCAAAGCTGGGAGGACAGGGGTGGGCACTGTCCATGGCACATACCTGGGGGCTCGGGGCCAAGGCTACAATGGCAAGATGAAGAGGGAAAATTGAAAAAAAAATGTTTACTTGTTGAGGATGATGATTTCCAGTTTCAACCATGTCCCTGCAAAGGGCATGAACTCATTCTTTTTATGGCTGTGTAGTATTCCATGGTGTATATGTGCCACATTTTCTTTATCCAGTCTATCGTTGATGGGCATTTGGGCTGGTTCCAAGTCTTTACTATTGTAAATAGTGTTGCAATAAACATACATGTGCATGCGTCTTTATTGTAGAACGATTTATAATCCTTTGGGTGTATACCCAGTAATGGGATTGCTGGGTCAAATGATATTACTGACTGTGTATCCTTAAGGAATCACCACACTCTCTCACCATCATCCTCAGCAAACTAACACAGGAACAGAAAACCAGACACTGCATGTTCTCACTCATAAATGGGAGATGAACAATGAGAACACCTGGACACAGGGAGGGGGAACATCACACACCGGGGCCTGTCTGGGGGTTGGGGGAAAAGGGAGGGAAAGCATTAGGAAAAATGCCTAAAGCATTCAGGGCTTAAAACCTAGATAACAGGTTGATAGATGCAGCAAACCACCATGGCACGTGTATACCTATGTAACAAACCTGTACGTTCTGCACATGTATCCCAGAACTCAAAAAGAAAAAAATAATAATCAAATGTCAAAACTAAAAAAATATGTATTTACTTATGGTAAAACATACTTAACAAAACATTACACCTTCATCTTTGTTATGTGTACAGTTCGATGACATTTACACCCCATCACCGTGTGGCCCTCACCAGCATCCACCCACAGGACCTGGCTCTGCTTTTCTTCCTTGCAAAACTGAAACTCTGTCCTCATTAATCCTTAACTCCCGGTGCCCCTCCCTCAGACCCCGGCAAACTCCATTCTGCTTTCTGTCTCTATGACTTTAACTGCTCTTGGCAAAAGGAGGGAAAATGTTTAATAGCTTTTTATTTTAGAACAGTTTCAGCTTTACAGAAAAATTTTATTAACAGTTCAGAGAGTTCCCACATACCCCACATCTGGGTTTTCCCATGATTACTAGCAATTTGCATTAGCATGCTACATTTGTAACAATTGACAAACCCATGCTGACATGCTAACTAAAATCGATACCTTGCTTGGATTTCCTTGGCTTTTCCCTAATATCTTTTATCTGGTCCCAGGATCCCACCCAGGACAGCACATGGCATTTGGTCATCACGGCGCAGGCTTTGCTCAGCTGCGTTTCCCAGGCTTCCCGTGTTTTTCACGACCTTGATAATGTTGAGGACTGGCCAGGCATTTATAGAACATCCCTGTAGTGGGACTTGTCTGATGATCTGCTCCTGATTGGACTGGGGTTTTGGGTCTTAGGGAAGGAAGACCCCAGAGGTGAAGTTGCTATTCGTATGGCATCAGACCCAGGGCACCTGACGCATCACTGCTGTGGTGACCTTGATGCTCACCTGGTGGAGACGTGTTTGTCAGGTTTCTCCGCCACGCGGTGACTCTTCCCGTTTTCCATACCACAGTGTCTGGTAGAAAGTCGCTGCCATTTGCAGCCCAAACGCAAAGAGTGAGGATTATGAGGAGGATTTCCTTTGTTTCTTTCCTTTTACTCCTTCCAATGTGGCTGAATTGCACGAGACGTTCATATCCCACTCACACCATGAAAATTTCAAACTCTGGAGCAAATTCCAAAGTGACAGGAAGGTCAGCCTAGGGCCCAGAATCTGAGACAGTGTAAGTTCCCCCAAGAAGCAGGACAACTGCATGGGGAACCAGAGCTGGTCTTGGTCACTGGGTGCAGCCTCCCAGGGAGGGGGCCATGCTCTCTAGACCACCCTGCCTGCCTTGTTCCTGCTGTGCACCAGTTATGCCCAGATGCCCCAGGGATGGGGTAACTGCCGTGCTGTGGGAAACAGACTCCCCACCATCACATGATTGTACGTCTTGCATTGTTCTAAATTTACTTCTTGCATTTAATTAAACCATGGCTCCTTGGCCAAGATATGTCATTTTCAAGAAAAAGGAAAGGGTCGTGCATGGTGGTGACTCACATCTGTAATCCCAGCACTTTGGGAGGTTGAGGCAGGAGAACTGCTTGAAGTCAGGAGTTTAACCAGGGCAACATAACAAGATCCCTCCCTGTCTCTAAAATAAAATAAAATAAAACAAAATAAAATAAAATAAGCTAAATGTGGTGGCACATACCTGTAGTCATAGCTAATCAAAAGGCTGAGGCAGGAAGATCAATGAAGCCCAGGAATTTGAAGCTGCAGTGAGCTGTGATTGCACCACTGTATTCCAGCCTGGGCAACACAGCAAGACCTTGTCTCAAAGGAAAAAAAAAGTAAAGGAAGGGAGAACTCATCCCGTCAGCTGCAGGTAAAGTACAGCTTACTGTGCATCTCAACATCTTAGCAGAGTGCTGTCAACAGGTGAGGAACTCAACAAATATTTGGCCAATAGTTGATCTGACAAAGGGCTGATATCCAGAATCTACAAAGAACTAAAACAGATTTACAAGAAAAAAACAAACAAGCCCATTCAAAAGTGGGCAAAGGATATGAACAGACACTTCACAAAAGAAGACATACATGAGGCCAACAAACATATGAAAAAATCCTCATCATCACTGGTCATTAGAGAGATGCAAATCAAAACCACATTGAGATACCATCTCACGCCAGTTAGAATGGCGATCATTAAAACATCTGGAGACAACAGATGCTGGAGAGGATGTGGAGAAATAGGAACACTTTTACACTGCTGGTGGGAGTGTAAATTAGTTCAACCATTATGGAAGACAGTGTGGCGATTCCTCAAGGACCTAGAAATAGAAATTCCATTTGACCCAGCAATCTCATTACTGGGTATATATCCAAAGGACTATAAATCGTTCTACTATAAGGACACATGCACATGAATGTTCATTGCAGCACTGTTTACAATAGCAAAAACCTGGAACCAACCCAAATGCCCATTGATGATAGACTGGACTGGGAAAATGTGGCACATATACACCATGGAATATTATGCAGCCATCAAAAATAATGAGTTCATGTCTTTTGTAGAGACATGGATGAACCTGGAGACCATCATTCTCAGCAAAGTGACACAACAGAAAATGAAATACCACATGTTCTTACTCATAGGCGGGTGTTGAACAATGAGAACACATGGACACAGGGAAGAGAGCACTACACACTGGGATCTGTTGGGGGGAATAGGGGAGGGACAGCGGGGGGTGGGAAGTTAGGGAGAGATAGCATGAGGAGAAATGCCAGATATAGGTGATGGGGAGAAAGGCAGCAAATCATACTGCCAAGTGTGTACCTATGCAACTATCTTGCATGTTCTTCACGTGTACCCCAAAACCTAAAATGCAATTTAAAAAAATTATCTTAAGTGTTCATTAAAAAAATACTTCAGATGGTGAAAAAAAATAGTCGCTTTGTGGACTCGAAATCCCAGAGCACAGTGGCAGGTGCCGCTTGGTGCTGGTAGGACAAAGATGAGCTCCAGGGGTGGCCCATGGTGACCTCCACCCAGTGGGCAGGCTCTCGCTGACCCTGTGGAGGCAACCTCATGGCAGAAATGTTCTGGCCCCCACAAAAAGACTCAGGAGCCACTCGTGGCAGTATTTTTAGGACCAGCCACGCCCATGAAGGGACAGAGCCTGGTGAAGATACTAGAGGTCTAAGGCTGGCCCCAGGGTGGTGAGGCTCCCAGCAGCAGGAGCAGCTCTGGGGGAGGTGACAGCAAAGCGGTCCCTGCATCAGGTTCTTGGCCCTTGACCTCAAAAGCAGAGACACTGAGCGCCCTGGCAAGGAGAGAAAGGTCTGTGAGGGGAGAACAGGTCTCTGAAATGCCTGCTGAGATGTGGGCTGAAAGCTGGGGTCACGAAGGACAGACACATCACGTAGAGGCAGGTGTCACTGACATGGACAGGAGACACTGGGCAGAAGAGGGCAGATCCCCCGCAAAGTCTCTACCCTCGAGCCTGAAGAGCCACAGCCTAAAGCAGGGACAGACATTTCTGTTTTCACACCCAAAAAGTTGCGCTTTGGCCTGCGACGCCCCCATCCTTCCCCCATATATACTGAGACCTTTGCGGGCACCCACATAGCCAGCTGGACATCAGAACCAGCGGGACAGTGATGACAGAACAACATGGCAGAGAACAAGACAGGAGGAAGGGTGTCCAGATGCAAAGGGGAGTTCAGCCAAGGGCGGACCCGACTCCAGGGAAGACCACCTTCCCACTCCATCCCCCACTTCCCACTCCCTGTCCATGTTGCTGACAGCCACCTCCACCACTCAGTGAATCCTTGCACGTGTCCCTCAAGCCCACATGTGATCTAATTCTTCTGGTATACTTGACAAGAACTCAGGATACAGAAGGCTGTCACACTGGCCCCTGCTCTTGGGATAAGGTAGAGGGTCCATGCATCTGATTAACACACAAGCTGTGTGCAGAGAGCAAATCTAAAAGGGCTTGGCAACACATGCCCACTTGGGCTTTGGGAGTCGAAGACACCCACCCCTAGACGCTGCCATGGGGCCAGAGCCCAGACATGCTCCCCATGGCCTGTGCATCTGCCCGTCTGAAAGCTTCCCCTAGGGCTTTGAGCAGGGGTGACTGAAAGAACGGTCGACACCCCTGTCGCACGTCCTACGATGGGGAGAAGGGAACTCTCCCATTTCATATAGGTCCCTGCCAGGGATGGTCACTCCTGACTTTGTTCTAAAACCACCTGGAGGGCCTGTTTCTCTGTCATGGTGATTCGTTCAGAGGCTTATAGAGCTGAACCTTGTTAAGAGGTATTTTTCTTTTACATATTTTTTTCCTTTCAAAGATACTCGTATCTCCTAGGAAAACTGACAAGAAAAGTCCGTCTTCCTAGCAAAGCCCCAAGGAAAGTCATTTCCTGGGGGGAGGTGGGGTCATAAAAGTTTAGTGTTGTTCAAAAGGGCCCTCGCCCTGTTGGTTCACAATGCCCATCCCCGACTCCCACCAAGCGGGTGTGGATGTAGATGAATTTGTGTCCAGCAGCTTCATGTATAGAAGCTCAGGTCTCAGAGATGAAGACCCCACCCAAGGGCTAGTTGGCTCTCGGGGCTGTTTGATGATGGTGATAGCGACACGGACAGGGATGGGAGGCTGCACAAACATGGCTGCATCAACCCTGACCCTCACCCTCCAGACTCCTCTGCCGAGCCCACCTGCTCCCAGCCCTTAAGCTGCAAGTGAAGGCCAACGTGCAGATGAATGAACACCTGAGTGCCTAACCGGCATTCTTCATTTGCCGAAAATCACTGTCCTGAGTCCAGAAGCCCCCGTTAAACACCAGTGGGAAGTCAGTTTTTCAGCCACACTGCTCTACTCCAAGTGCTCATAGCCATGTGTGGCTGGTAGCTTCTGCATTGGACAGGAGAGGCACAGGATGTTCCCATCCCGGTGAGGCATTCCGGGGTCTGTGCTGCCCTAGACGGTCCCATCATGCTGTGGAATCCTGTGGGAGAGTTTGTCCCGGGGCAGCAGTCCAGTGGGAGCCCTGTGCTTTCTCCAGCTCCTCAGATGCACTCCTGGTCCAAAGGAGACCAAGAAACCAGCGGAGCAGGTGACCCAGGGCATGAGAGGGAGGCAGGCTGGGAGGGGATTTCCCTGCTCTCCCGGGGACACCTAGGTGTCAGCTCCGAGTTGCTGGTCCATTTTCTGGTTCTTTCTGCTGCTTTCACTTACCTTGGAGAATGAGTCTAAGGCTTTGGTAAAGTCCTGTCTCCTGAGGAAAGCGCTGCAGACCCAGAAGGAGATGTCCTCAGCGCCCTTCAATGCATGAGGCTCTGTCTTGTCAGTTTTTGAGAAGATGGAAGGGAGCATTGAGGTTTCTGCAGCTCCCCCTGGGAGAACCACAGCCCAGGAACCCAGAGCACCATGTTCTTTCTGCAGGGGAGGGGCGATTGCCTATTCCCCCCAGCACCGGAAGAGAACTCTGGAAGCCGAATAATGGATTCCTTCTTCAGCTCTGAGACATCCCTCCGTGTGAGCTTCTACCCAAAGCGCGCACTGCTGCTAAGCTGAAGAGAAGGTTAGGTGAGACAGCAAAAGGAACCGAATGCGCTGTCTTTGACTAGAGAGAGGTGGGGGACAAAGGACGTGCTTTGAGGATTATTTCAGTGCTCACAAATACTTATCTGAAGGGCGTTTCTCTCGGAGGGTGCAAAACATCCCACAAGTGGGATGCTGGGGCCATGGGGGTCACCTGTCCATAGCAGCAGTTCTTCTTTCTCAGTCACTGAGGTTACAAGAAGGGAGAAGGGCCTGCCTGGTGCGCGCGCGGGCACACACACACACACACACACACACACACACAGAGAGAGAGCACACACACACACAGAGAGAGAGAGAGAGCACACACACACACAGAGAGAGAGAGAGAGAGAGAGCGCACACACACACACACAGAGAGAGAGAGAGAGAGAGCGCACACACACACACACACAGAGAGAGAGAGAGACAGAGAGCACACACACACACACACAGAGAGAGAGAGCGCACACACACACACACACACAGAGAGAGAGAGAGAGAGAGAGCACACACACACACACACACACAGAGAGAGAGAGAGAGAGCACACACACACACACACAGAGAGAGAGAGAGAGCACACACACACACACACACAGAGAGAGAGAGCGCACACACACACACACAGAGAGAGAGAGAGAGCGCACACACACACACACACAGAGAGAGAGAGAGAGCGCACACACACACACACAGAGAGAGAGAGAGAGCACACACACACACACACAGAGAG